>CM076672.1:230857568-231022568 GCA_038501925.1 Xenopus petersii | reverse complement strand
TTTCAGCTCATTAGTAATTCATTAAGAGAACAGTGTTTAGCTGGATCACATTGAAGGCATCCCGGGAAGGAGTCGCATTACACAGCGCAGCAAACAATTGCGCCAGCCCCATGCCCTCCCCATACCGGCACTGTTCCATAGACAACCACTGGGGGCGCTCTTCATGTCTATTTCTTTATCTTTCTATCACTATATCACTTTTATCACCTGTCTTTATCTGCCTATCCATATAGTATCTATTATCTCATCTTCTTTCTATCTTTAAGAAACCTGTTCAGTTTATTTGGTACAAGAATGCCTATCTCTGCCAGTCCATTTGTATCACAGACAGGCAGTAGGATTGCGCAGAATGCAAGAATGTGACAGTTTACATAGAAATGTACCCAACAATCTGTCACTAAAGAACCACTGGCTTTTTTTTTTTATCCTGTTAGAAATCCGAATGCTTAAAAAATTCCCTCTTTTTATATAATTCCTGTATGTTATACTACGCGCACAAGGGAGGGTTTGTGCCTGTGTATCATCTTTATGGTTATACACGTATAGGATCCCTTATCCGGAAACCCGATATCCAGAAAACTCTGAATTACGGAATAGACTCCATTTTATCCAAATAATCCAAATTTTTAAAAATGATTTCCTTTTTCTCTGTAATAATAAAACAGTAGCTTGTACTTGATCCCAACTTAGATATAATTAATCCTTATTGAAAGCAAAACCAGCCTATTGGGTTTATTTAATGTTTAAATGAATTTCTAGTAGACGTAAGGCATGAAGACCCAAATTACGGAAAGATCCGTTATCCGGAAAACCCCAGGTCCCGAGCATTCTGGATAACAGTTCCCATACCTGTATTATCTTATTGGAGATTTTCTTCATCTGTCACAAATAATTCTCCCACTTTGACCAATGAGAACAAAGCATGTCTATGTATAGAGTAAGGGAATGGTTCCAAGCTGGGGTCACATTTAGCCCATTTTCCCAGTGGGGGACACAGATATTCTAGGTGAGTAGGACAGGGGCCAATTTGTAACTTATATCCAATAATAAAAACAAGTTGTAGAGGGGAAGATCTGTGCACAAAAGGCTAAATAACAGACAGAACATAGCAACCAATCAGAACTTTGATTTTTAAATCCCAACTTGTAGTAGACTGGTAATACCTTGACCTGACTGGTAAAAATATCCAAATAATTATCCATTTCCAGGAGCGCCCTCGTTATGGCCACGCCGCATGCCAATGACATCATCATAACGAGAAAGCACCTGGAAATGGATAAGTATTGCTTTCTTGATAACTATTTTGATTCTGCGATCAGTTCTATTACCAGATATTGATTTATTTCTGGCCGAGCTTGAGCCTGTTAGTGTTAAAAATTCAACAGATGATTTTTTTTCCATTATACTCTACCCCCGACCCTATTAACCTGGTGGCATTTCATATTCTTGGTTGGAGAAGGCAAAAAATAAATCAAATAATGTTAAAAAAAAAAAAAAAAATCTCAAATTTAAAGACCAATTGTAATTGGTTAAATTAGGAAAGGGCACTCCACGCAAAACAGCTTCTTGTGAATTGAAAAAATGCAGAGCTGTCCAGCATACATTATTTTTTTTATGATTTAAAGTTAGTATATTTAATTGCAGTTAAAAGCAGGATTTGTTCATAATTCATCATTATTTCAGGAGTCAGAGCCAGCAGTGCAAAAAATTATTTTTTGGATGGCATTGCCTTTTAAAGAGGCCCTGGTTGTTGGTCGTTACTCCCAGCCCCATTTAAGGGTCAGCCGGAGTTTGGGAATCACTGCGGTTACATGATGAACTGGGTTTTTAATGGTTTGGGGTGGGTTTTCACATTTGACACTATTACGTTTTTTTATAATGAATTTGTATCAATAAATGGATTCTGAATTTTTGATCATAAATATAAAATATTTTCCAATTTGCACTTATTGTTGTGGCTTTGACTTAACCTAAATCATGGGAGATCCAGGAACAGGCAAGTGAGCTACATTTGTTCAGAATGAAGGATTTTGGCATGTTGAGTTGATCTGCAGGTATGATGAATGCCCACAATTAGCAGAGGAGAGAAGGATATCCATCAGTAGGTGCCAGGACTCGAGACAATGCATTTTACAGTATTAGAAAACCACAATGTTGCAAACAGTACTTCCCTTTCCACCACGTAAAGTGTTTGATCTGGAGATAGATATCTATAATAAATACTTTCCTGGCAAAGCTGCTGTGCTGAATTATAGATATCATCTTTATAAGCCAAAGTTTAGCACCGTTTCACCTCGACTCGACCCCACAGAGTCCCACCAACCTCTGTCAGATGAGAGGAGCAGTTCATACGTGTAACGGGTAGGAAGGAGGATTAAAGGGTCCAAAGGATGCAGGTCGGTATAAATTGGGACTCCCCTTCTCAGCCTGGGCCTCTCAGATGTGATGGAGGAAAGGTTCTGCAAGCTCATCAACACTCAACACTTGTTTGTTATAAAGAAAAGCTCAGGCGCCAGTGGTTCTTGACCAGAGATGTTATTTATTGAACAACAGCAAGAACAAAGTGCGGTATGTCCATCTTTACGCCAATGATCGAGACAAGTCTTTAGTGGTATTGTAGTTTTGCAAAGGTTCATCCACCTTTAACTTTAACAGGAGACAAATATTCTAAAGGAAAAGCCTCACCACTCAGGAGCACCACAATGATATCTCCTCAAGCAAAAGCATCTCAGGGATGAAGGAAAGCCTGAACATTTCCAACACTGGTTCCTACACTTAGATGGGCGTCAGCCGGGGACTACTAACTCCATACTGCTTGCCCTTGGAGGTCCTTGATAGAGTGAAATACTCCTCTTCCTAAACTGGCCTGTTTGACTGACAGTGTGCTTTCACACAGCTGACTACTACTATATTTACCCCAGTTATGGGGTCTTTGTTCCCCAACTTCATTAAAGTTGCTGATCACCTTAGGCTCCAAGCTTGGTACTGAGGTCTTCTACTCAAGGCTCCAAGCACTTAGACCCCTAGTACTAGGCAAAGACCAAGGAGGCCAAGCCATTTGCTCTATCTGCTTATAGAAACTAGAACAGGAACTAGTCACACTAGGCCAGAGGAAAAGTTCACAGCCACTGGGCACAAGCTAAAGGACAGGAATTTCCTTATCTACAAGGGAAGTTATCTGTTGGGATGTCCTACATCCCGAGTGCAGGATTAGCCTTCATTTTAACCTTTGAATAGAAACACAAAGATCCTTTCTATCCAGGCCCTAAGTTATTCATCTTCAGGTCTGGCATTCCCAGATCTACCTGCTTGTTAGGATCGGAGACCTTAGAAATAAGGTTGCTCCCAAACTTTTTGCCTAGGCCTCATATTCTTAACATAGTAAGTGTCCAAGCTTCACACATGCACAACATTTGTACATTGCTCACTGACCAGAAAGACTGGAATGACAAGTTTTTTATACTCTATAGAGCAGGGGCCCACAAACTTTTTCACTCGTGAGCCACATTCAGATATAAAAAAATAGTTGTGGAGCAACACAAGCACAAAAAATTCCTGGTTGGTGTCTAATAAGGGTTGTCATTGACTATTGGTAGCCCCTATGTGGACTGACAGTCTACAGGAGGCTCTATTTCACAGTACACCTGGTTTTTATACAACCAAAACTTGCCTCCAAGCCTGGAATTCAAAAATAAGCACCTGCTTTGAGGCCACTGAGAGCAACATCCAAGTGGTTGGGGAGCAACATGTTGCTCATGAGCCACTGGTTGGGAATCACTGCTATAGTGCATTGTAGTTAGGGTTTACCAGACTTTGAACTGGGAACCTCTTGGTTACTGGCTGTTCTGCCTTTACCATTGGGCCTGGACAGCACTCAACAGTTTCATTAAGATTCCAATGTCTTTCCTTGTCTTTCTTATTGAATTCCCTATAGCTTGATTAGTTAATTTAGTTTAGTTGATTAATTTGCCCTAGTTAAGCACTTCCTTAAATGTAGTTGTGGTTTGAGCACTGTCCTAGCTCTAGTTCTTCCTTGCTCCCACACAACCTTGTCCTGATTTGGTCCTGCTTCTCCTGCCAGGTCCAGATTTGTGGCTAAGCCTAGAGCGACACAGTTAAAGGTGCGACATGCCACCCAGCCATATGTGGGGAACTTTGGGGTCTAGGAGCGCAGTTCCTAACCACTCTTCAACTGATCATGGGGGGTCAGGGGGATGGTGAAGGATACCTGCCTGTGCTTCCTGTCCCCCTATGTGCATGCCATCCTAATGGGGGCGGGAGCGCGGGTGCGGGCAGTAGCTCATGGGCTATAGATGATATCGGCTTTGGGGCACCGGCAGACAAAATCCATCCTTGTCTGCACCTGCCCACTCTGTTCCGCTCCAGTCCTGCTTGCTCGCAAACAACTTTTTTCCTTTTTCCCTATCATTGGACATTTCCAATATAAACATCAAAGGACCCTTAATAAGAAGGAGATTAAGGCCCTTCCTATAAATTCCCTGAGTAGATACTTAGGAGGTTATTTACTAAAACTCAATTTTTTTCTTATAATTTCCATAAAACAAATTTAACCCCCATCCTCGATTTTACCTTATTTATTAATAAAATTAATAAATAGATTTGGTTTGGGAAATCACTCTGAATCACTCAATTTGTTCCAGTTATCACCCGAAAAACAAATGCAGACCATGATATCTTCAAATTGGAAAATAGACATTTGCAATTGACTTCTACAGGACCTCGACAGGGTTGAGATGGAGTATTTTTGGATTCTGACTTTTAGCAGCTTTGGGATATAATAAATCCCAAATAGAGGTTTCCCCTTTTAAAGCCCGAGCAGAAAAATTTGAGGTTTAATAAATAACCCCCTTAATCTCTTTTTTTTTTTTAAAGCATAGTGATAGTAAGAAAAATATCTTTTTGCCACTTCTATAAAATGCAAAATGTCTCATCAAGAAGAATAGGGATTTTACAAACGAACATAGAAGGACATATCTAGCGATTGCCATTGGAGATAGAAAAATTGTATTTTTACCCAAAAAAATTGATGAAAGAAAGGGAGGTAGTTGGCTGAACAAGTTGGATTAATGAACTGAACTTTATATAGAGTCACTTTTATAAATGTTGACATTGTGTTTATTGCTCTTTTCGTTTACTTGCTCCAACAAATGAGAACATTCTAGCACTGTTACTGTTCTAAGACATTGATTGGATAAAGATAAGATCCAGCCCTTTAATTAATTGAAACATATTGGCTCTAGTCTTGTGTTCGGGATAGTGTTTGAATTTAACCCTGACCATGCAAAGCTGTAGACTTCCAAAATCTAGTGAAAGTGCCTTAAAATTTAAAAGAAAACTGAGCATATGGGAAGCTCTTCCTTATAACTCCCAGCCATCCCCAAATAGACATGGACCGATAGCTTCAACACCCTGGGGTGGTGTATTCACTTTATTCAATTGGACTGATGGTTTTTGGGATATTCCATGATTATAGAGCATCAAAAAAAGTCATGGAGATTGGAAATTACAGTAGTAAAAAATGCGTGGAGTGGAGGAAACAGAGCAGGAACAGAGTAAGTTTTCAATAAAATTTACATAGAAAATTCAGTTGAAATTCATTATAAATATGATAAAACAAAGGTTGAAATGAAAATATTAAAAAAAAAAATGTGTTAAAGGGTTACTGTCATGGGAGAAAAAAAAATCCAAAATGAATCAGTTAAAAGTGCTGCTCCAGCAGAATTCTGCACTGAAATCCATTTCTCAAAAGAGCAAACAGATTTTTTTATATTCAATTTTGAAATCTGACATGGGGCTAGACATTTTGTAAATTTCCCAGATGCCCCTGGTTATGTGACTTGTGCCTGCACTTTAGGAGAGAAATGCTTTCTGGCAGGCTGCTGTTTTTCCTTCTCAATGTAACTGAATGTGTCTCAGTGGGACATGGGTTGTTACTATTGAGTGTTGTTCTTAGATCTACCAGGCAGCTGTTATCTTGTGTTAGGGAGCTGCTATCTGGTTACCTTCCCTTTGTTCTTTTGTTTGGCTGCTGGGGGGGAGGGGGTGATATCACTCCAACTTGCAGTACAGCAGCAAAGAGCGATTGAAGTTTATCAGAGCACACATGAGTCACATGACTTGGGGCAGCTGGGAAATTGACAATATGTCTAGCCCCATGTCAGATTTCAAAATTGAATCTGTTTGCTCTTTTGAGAAATGGATTTCAGTGCAGAATTCTGCTGGAGCAGCACTATTAACTGACAGTATCCCTTTAAGAATATGAGATATGTTGACTAATTTTAAACAATGTTTCCATTTCTATGACATTCAAAAGGGCTCTGAGTTTTTCTAAACAGCAGAATTTGGAAAGTGGAAAAATATGACCGAATTCCACTGATTTTCCTATTTCAGTAGTTTATAAATAGGGGCCTTAGTCTACTTTTGGGGTCTGATATTGATAAATTGAACTCCAGCAAGTACCTTTTCTGGTTCGTAAGCCCTGCCTGTAGGGACTCTAAAGGACTGATTTATTAACTTTAAAATTATAGTTTTTTACACGATAAACTAAAATTATAATTTTTTCATATCGTGTTTTCTCAACATTTCTAAATGTATCTCTCCAAAAAAATCTCAAAAACTCAAATTTGTTTACTAAATGGGGATGATCACCTGCGTTTAGTGTGGAGATGTATTTCCAAACTTACAGTTATTTTAAAACTTTGAGTGTTTGGAAACAAACAACAGATTTTGTGATTTTAGTTTGATTTACTTTTTCTCCTGATTTAATGAGATTGAGTTTTTCCAGTGGTGGAGGCCTATTTATTTAAGGTTGAATTTTAGTGGTTTAAGTGGTTTTTGAAACCACGACTAAACTCACTTTCTCTAAAACCACAAATGCCAACAAATTTATTAAAAAATACAAACTGAAAAGCAAGGATTGGAAAAGTCTCAGAGAAGTCACAAAACATGCAATATTTTTGTTTTGTTGCACAAAAGCCAGGGTAAAAAACAAAAAACATCTAAAACTATAAAACTAGGGATGCACCGAATCCAGGATTCGGTTTGTGATTCGGCCAAAATTCAGCCTTTTTCAGCAGGATTCAGCCAAATCCTTCTGCCCAGCCGAACCGAATCCGAATTTGCATATGCAAATTAGGGGCAGGGAGGGAAACCGCATGACTTTTTGTCAGAAAACAAGGAAGTAAAAATGTTTCCCATTCCCACCCCTAATTTGCATATGCAAATTAGGGTTCGGATTCTGTTTGGTATTCGCCTGAATCTTTCACGAAGGATTCGGGGGTTCGGCCAAATTCAAAATAGTGGATTCGTTGCATTCCTATATAAAACCATGAATCACAGATAGATCTTCCAGTTGTAAAAGGGACATCTGCCATGGACTTTTACAAGATTTTAACAGGATATAGCTGGAGTATTTTCATATTCGGAATTGTTGCAGTTTTATCACATAATAAATCTCCAAAAAGTCTGGCTTTTTTTCCACGTGACTTTTTTGGATTGTTGGAGTCAAAAAGCTGTGTTGAGCACTGTAATGGTTAAGCTGAGCTCAGGAGAGCTGGTTAGGAGAAATACATAGAATCAGGCAGCTAAAGTTTCTATGGGAACCAGCAATGCTATCACTTCATTGGCTGTTAGACTGGAGGGTGTGTTTAGTAATCTGAGCTGAGAAGAACTGAGCATGCTCATTAGCCAACAGCCAAAGTAAAATCATGAGGGGGGGGCAGAGTGGGTTAGAGGAGGAGCAGGGATTCTAAGTGATTAAGTGGATGCTGCAACTTTAGGGCAGAGACACATGCTCAGATTTGGGGAGATTTAGTCTCCTGGCGATAAATCACCTCTTCTTTGGGACAACTAATCTGCCCGAACGGCTTCCCGCCGGCTAGAATTTAAATCACCAGTGGGATGGCACTCGGAGCGATTTGTTTTCCAAAGTTGCCTGAAGTTTGAGGCAACTTCTTGCAACTTCAGCAAACGAAGTGCACCGATTGCCATCCCGCCTGGGATTTACATTCTAGCCAGCGGGAGGTAGTTAGGGGAGATTAGTTGTCCCGAAGAAGAGGAGATTTGTCGCTGGGAAACTAAATCTCCCCGAATCTGAGCGTGTGTCTCTGCCCTTACTGTTACTGTTCATCTTTTAACAACCAGAGTGGCAGTTATCTAAAGATTTCAAAGAGGCTGTTCACTGATTACTTTTTTCTGAGGGGGTTTACATGACCTTTAATTAATCTGCTCTCATGTGTCATGTCAATATGCTGGAAATAGATAAGAAAAGTGAATCTAATTTAACGTTAGCTTTTTTTTTCCCCTGAAATTTGAAAAATGTGAAAATTGTTGCAAATCTGCCTCCCTGTTTAAAAACCTGAAAACAAACCAAAGGCAACATGGATGTGAGTAAAGAACTGGGAGATATTTACACGTCTCTGGCAGCAGCCCAAACACAAGCTGCGCCCCAACCCCTCGATCGATAGTTTGTTAAACAACGTCATTATTAAATGTACCAGGTAAAAGGACTCGATATTGTGAGGGATCCCAAATATTGCCCCCCGCATGGCAGGGACTTGGAATTTTTTTCATTGTTAATTATGAAGTTGGGCGGTCGCCAGCTGGTTGCGTCTCTGGTCGGGGTCCTTTCCAGGGGGGTTAAGTCAGACAGTCTTACTTTAAGGAGACTATTGATCAGACGCCATGCTCGCACAGATAAAGTGCTCCTCTTGGGGGACATCACTCCCGTTTTTTTTAAGTGCACACAGTTACTCTCATTGCTGGCTTGTAAACAAGTTTTAATGGGCCTATTAGTGTAAAAAGACAGGAAACTTTCAAAAAACAGCCTTTTAAATATTAATGAAGATGTTTAATCTGGCGCTTAATCACCATGGTTTGCACACAGGGAGCTGAGAGGGGAACTGACAAGATGGCAATGCAGTTTAACCATTGACAGGGCATTAATAAGCTCAGCGTGATTAATGTCAAAACACCCTGTTTCTTAAATAAATATATAAATATGCCCAGTGATTAAAGGGATAATATCGACAACAAAGGAGAATGTATGTATAATGCAGGGTTCCCGAAGCTCTTTATAATGGGATTGATCTAAAACCCACACACTGCATGGCTAATTATTATCATTAAACAATTATATAGTGAATGAAGAAAATATATAAAGATATTATAAGTTACCGAGGAGTTTCATGACCATATAAAAACAAGAGGTCACGGAACTCCAAGGTAACTTCTAATATCCTCATACAACAGGGGGTCCTTTATTAATTATAATACATTGAGTCAGTGAGTCATGTGACAGAAATGACATCACTAAGCTGCAATCATAACCAATGACATCACTAAGCGCAGTTTATAAGGATATTCATGGGTCTTGTATAATATTAATTGAAATTCATGCTACAGGTGCCATTGGCTGTTCTGCAGCCATTCAGTGCAGTGTTGGACTAGATTTATAATCTCATTGGGCCTTAGTCCTAGTTTACCCCACCAGCCCAGACATGTCTTTCTTCAACCCAGATGCTGCATTAATTTACAGGTATGGGATCTGTTGTCTGGAAACCCGTTATCCAAAGGCTGTCTCCCATAGACTCCATTTTATACAAATAATGCAAATTTTTAAAAATGATTTCCTTTTTCTCTGTAATAATAAAACAGTAGCTTGTACTTGATCCCAACTAAGATATATTTGTCCTTGAATGGCTGCCACCACGTAACCTGAGCCATGAATGGCTGCCCCCCATGGCTACACAGCAGCTTGTTTATATAAACTATAGTAGTACTTATCTGTTATCTACTGTGTATCCTGTGCTTGAATGGCTGCCCCCATGGCTACACAGCAGCTTGTTTATATAAACTATAGTAGTACTTATCTGTTATCTACTGTGTATCCTGTGCTTGAATGGCTGCCCCCATGGCTACACAGCAGCTTGTTTATATAAACTATAGTAGTACTTATCTGTTATCTACTGTGTATCCTGTGCTTGAATGGCTGCCCCCATGGCTACACAGCAGCTTGTTTATATAAATGATAGAAGTCTTTCTAAAGCAAACACACCAGTTGTACTAGTGCAGACAAACAGTACATTATAGTTAAAGTACTTTTAAATACTTAAATTGTTTGGTGTTACTGTTCCTTTAAGCACTGACTGGCACTTGGGGATGATTTCTGTAAGAGATACAGTATAAACAACTGTCATAAATGTGTGCCCACTCCTCACTGTGTTTGTGGAGAGCAGATGCGACTGGGTGAAAAAATCATGTTGCCTTAGGCTTTCCCATACATTTTGGCTTTGGTGTCCACCCCCTCTGGTGATATCAGATATCAGGCAGGTTGAGCACCATTATGGAAGAGAACCGTGTGGGGATTTGAGTTGGTTCCAGGTTGGGAGAGGACATGTTAAGGGCAGGTGGTTGGTGGCATTGATGGCCATTAACAACCCTTTCCTTGGCTGTATGGAAACTGCGCGCCTTCAAAAGAATTGGAGTTGGGTTGTCCCCTTCTTCTTTCAAACAACTCGGCTGTCTGTCCAGAGCCAGATCCTTTTTATATAAAGCTGCTCATCTAAACAAAAAGCCAAATTTTGTCTCTGGAAGTCCTTCCCACAAAAGCTTACGCTTACGTTTCCATATTAAGCAAGCTTTGCTTCGAATGAGATATTCCCATGCCCAAATCCATTCTAAAAAGCAGGGATAGATATGGCCGGGCTCCGAGATAGGGAGTCATTTAAGTGGGTTAATCAAGGAAACAATTGGGAGGAGCGCATTTAATCTGTCATGTGCTAATGTATCTCGGCGGAGGAACGTGCATTAACAATTCTTACATCCTTGTACTAAGCGCCACGCTTCATCTTTAAAGACAGATTAATGGGGATTAGTGAAACCACTTAAGAGTTTAAACGTCACACTGACCCAAATTGTGCCCACGGTCACAGTGTTGTCAGGGATACACTCGATTCCTGGGATACCATGATCTCAATGCCACGTTAATAATTGCAACCCACTATCACTATCTTTACAAGGACATTGAAACTTAGCGGTGTGTTTGTTGTAGCAGCGCAAAGTGCAAACAATAAGTGCAGTTTCACATGTTTTTTTACCACAATGCACCATTACTTCACTCAATCATTTCATCTACTGCTATTGGGTGCTAAATATTTTGCCGGATGCTGGAGGTGCAAATGTTTTGTGCCAGTTAGTAAATTAGACAAGATGAGGATGAGCGCACTAGGGGAGATAGGAGATGGGAGAACACTTACACTCAGTTCTGAGCAGTTGGACTGGTGGTACAAGTACTTATTGTCTAGTGCAAGGGGAGCCTTGTATTTAGATATACTGTAGGTATGTGTTACAAAAGTGCATCTATAGGTTGATAATGGGGAATGTATGTGGCTCAGTGGGTGGGGTGAATTATGGGCAAGGTTTGGGGCAGCAAAGGATGCACAGGTCATTTGTTTTGGTTTTTGCCTTCCTCTGGATCAACGAGCAGTTAGGCAGGTTAAAATAGAAATAAAAGGTTGAACCTATTGACAAAAGCAATAGTAGAGTGCTTCCACCCCTGAGCTTATACCTTTTGTGGTACCAAACAACAATTTTTGAGTATCAATAATTTCTTTATTATCTTAATTGTACACGGAAAATTGGACTTTGGATTTTCATGGACTTAATATATTCACTATGCTTTGTGATGTCACAAAGGGGAAAGAGAGGAGTCTTGATCCACGCCCCTTCCTCACACTTTAAATGTGGATAACATGATTGTTGCACTAGGCTTGATAAAGGCCTGGGTGGCCCGAAACGTTGCCTTTTTTCTGTATGTTTTTTGGGTGAATAACAGGGGCGGACTGGGGGGCCCGGGGCCCATCGGGACTGCTGTGCAGGGCCCCCGCTACCTACTGTTGCCCAGGCGTCGCATCGCTCATGCGCAAAGATCACTGGGTGCGCAAGCGTAAACGCCGCTGTGATGCGCCGAACACAATTTTGTTTTTAAAAAACTGTTTGGGAGAGGGGGTCTGTCCCGGTGGGGGTCCACCGGGTATTTTTCCGTTGTCCCGCCGGGCCAGTCCAACACTGGTGAATAAACCTTACACTTTTTAAAATTTCAGTGTGCCACTGGTATTTTTCTGGTATTTTTTAAGGACTTGTGTCTTTTTTCAACCTAACTCACTATGTTACTATAGTTTCATTGGGGCCCCATTCTACTTGTAGCTGGGGCCACCTATCCAGGGTGGATACAATCATGTATTCTACTTGCACTTGAATAAAGTTCTTCCGTTATATCACAATGCCTGTTCGTGTGAGGGCCTAGATGAATGTTTTGATGCCATACACCCAGAGTGCCCAGCACCATACAGGCACTTGAGGGCCCATGGCTATGACAGCAGCTTTAGGGAGGCAGCCCTTGGAAGCCTATATGTTAAATAATTTGGATACCTCACAATTAAATCTGATGTTGGACGAGTGGGGTTACCTGGCTGGTCAATGCTTATTACTTCCATACCAAACATGCGCCAATGGAGTGAGCTGAGGTCCAGTCAGTGTAGGGCGGCACCAGAACAAAATGCAACACTGGTGCCCAGGTGACCAAAGGACTTACTGGTAAGGTTCCCTTTATTCCTGAGGTGTCTAATGTGTCTTTGCCACTGGGGCAAAGGTGGGGTGTGTGTGGGGGCCTCGAAGCAGCAACCCCAGTGGGCTCGGGCCCCACAGTCCAACCCTGATTCCTGTACTCATCCAAGGGCTCCCTCTGCAAGTCTGGCTCTGTTCTGTTGTTTCTTTTGTCGCCCTTCAGACAAATGAGCGCAATTATTATTATTATCTGATCACTTGCACTCAGGGATCCTGTGGGACAGAGTAAAATAATTGTCACCAGAGGGCGAGTTCTCTCGATATGATCCGGTAAAGCCTTCTCTTCCGCTCTCAGATCATTTTCCTTCCTAGCTGGCATGGAGCATTGTTTGCCTAATCCTGTGGGAACTGCCGGCCCCTCGTGTCATGAACAAACCAAACAGATTCTGTGGCTGAAGCCCACACAGATTGTGTCTCTGGAATGTGTTTGCACAAGTGGAGGCTCAGAGGACCAGTGCTCCCCAGCCTTCATCTCTCAATGAGGCACAGGCTAGATGGTAAAAACTATTTACAAAAAAGTCATTCAGTGTCTGAAATGATGTAAGTTGGGGTAAACTTACCCAAATAGATGGGGGGTCCAGGTGCTCAAGCCCCAGACCTTCAGCTCCGGGAGGCTAGATGTTGCTCCAGGAGACCCCCTTGTGCCACCCACCTTTTCTGAATGCAACACTGGCGAATAGGGGGGAGGGGGAGACTGTCCTCTTATAATGTCATTTTTGTCTACTGGTGCCCCTTACTGAATCCATATTAAAGGCAATAACTAATCAGAGATGTAAAAACAAAAGATGGCCCCAGTAACTCCTAGCAGGACTTTGGCTTATAATTTTAGGCCCCCTGATACTTCTTTAAAGGGGTGTCTCAACATTAAGTTAACTTTCAATATGTTATATAAGGGCTAATACTAAGCAACTTTTAAATTGGCCTTCATTTTTAGTTTTTGAATTATCTGTTTTTTGTCTTCTGGCTCTTCCCAGCTTTCAAATGGGGGGACTCCAGCTAAACAAAAATGTTCTGTAAGGCTACAAATGTATTGTTATTGCTACTTTTTGTCATTACTTATCTTTCTATTCAGGCCTCTCCTATTCATATTCTGATCTCTAATTCAAATCAGTGCATGGTTACTAGGGGAATTTGGACACTAATAACCAGACTGCTGAAACTGCAAACTGGAGAGCTGCTGAATAAAAAGCGAAATAATTAAAAAAAACACATATAATAAAAAAATAAAAAACAAAATTACAAATTGTCTCAGAATATCACACTTTACATCATACTAGAAGTTAATTTAAAGGTGAACGACCCTTTTAGGGGTGACTGCACTGTAGCCTCCAGCAGTTGCAGGTTTGCTGCTCCTTTTTATGTTTTATCCTTATCTGAGAAAGTAAAAACCTGGAATAAAGATAGGAGTAGAGCTCTGCCATCAAGGATTTCCCCCATACAGATGCATGTGAGTGTATTTATTTGAGATGCACAAGAGACACAGTGAGGAAGATCGAGGGACCCTTTAAGTAGGAGACTGAAGGACTCGCCAGAGGTCATAAAATTACACAATGACTCTCCTTTATTATTTACAGCTCTCCGTCTTCTAAATGGTTTTCTCTGGACTCTGGCTGACTCTATAGGCCTCATTTACATTGTTCTTGTGAATTGTACGTTGGGTGATTCTATAGTCGGGGTTCAGTTCTCTTTACAGACTCACTACAGTGGCTGCTTCTGTACAGCTGTTTTCGAAGACCCTTAAGGGCATAACTGTACCCAATATGTAAAGAGATATAAATCTGATTATGTATGTGTATCACTATATTAATGCAAACATTTTTGTCAGCCCTTTGTGTTCTCCTCAGAGCTCTTAGTCAGTGAATTGAGTGATGGGTGCATCTTTGGGAGGAAACACTAAATAAAAACCCCATGTATATAGATGACAATGCATCCCAATATGCTGAGAAATGAAGGTTTTTCCCTAAAAATGCTGCAAATTCGGCCCCATGATGTTGGAGACATCATGGGGCAGGGCGAGATACTGGGCGTGGCTATGAAGTCGCGATCTGCAATTGGATGATTGTCATGTCAATCAAGGGGGATCCTGCCCAGTTTTCCTTATTTGAAAAACCCGGCAGACTGTCTTGACCCGGGCAGCCCGTCTGAAAAACAGGTTGACCGCGTCAAAACCAGATGGGTGGCAAACTTGGTGCAGAAGTCTACTGGAGCAGCACTATTAACTGATGCATTGTCCACTTACATGTAGGATGTAGAACTTGATAATATTCATAACATCACCAACATAGAGATTGCATCTCATGTACTTGTGTGTGTGTACCTGACAACTTGACCAAAAGCAAAAGTCAACTGACTCATAGAATTCCAACAGGGACCTGCCACACACCAGTGCTGCCCATATCACTGCTCCTATCGTCTCAAGAGCTGACCTGTGCTGCTAGGCAAAGCCAATCCATCATGGGACAATCTCAGGACTCTGATTCTTTGTCTTTACATTACATTCTATACTAAAACTATCCATGATGAAGTACAATCAATCTTATTGGGTAGAAATAATTCTCCATGTGAAAATAGTTTCATTAGGTTGAAACAATTCTCCATGTAAAATAATCTCATTGGGTAGAAATAATTCTCCATGTAAAAATAGTCTCATTGGGATGAAATAATTCTCCATGTAAAAATAATCTCATTGGTTTGAAATAATTCTCAATAACAAAGGGAATAAATAAAAACAAGTGATAAAATATGAACCAGGGTCATCGTTGTTTCACTTTGCACCTACGGAAAAGACCCTTCAGCAAGGTTTGTCCAAGTGCTTAAGTCTCATTATGTTCTCCGTTGCCTTCCAGTCAATAACATGCGTCTTATGGAAATAATTGATTTTAGAGCACACTGAGGTTTGGCTTCTGTTTGGGAACGGGATGCCTTAATGTGAGAGAGTGTCATGGATTTACAACCAGAGTGAACACACAAATGTGACCACGGAAGGTTTCCTTTCACTTCCCGAGGGTTCCCAAAACATTAGCGTGGTCAGGATAAACCAGCTTTAGGCTTATGGATATAAACTGGGTCACCACCAAGGCAGCAGTAACCACATGATGAGACTTAACTTACTATACAACACTGGCTGCTCTAATGGATTAGTTAGTGATCTCCTCTAGTGATCCAAAGGTGAACATAAATAGTATTTGTTCCACTTACTCAACCATTTTTAAATCTTAAAACTATATTTGGCAAAAAGCAGTGGCAGTACAGGTATGGCACCTGTTATCCAGACTCTGCAGGACCTGGGGTTTTCCGGATAATGAATCTTTCTGTAATTTGGATCCCTGTACTTTAGGTCTACTAAAACTTCATTTAAACATTAAATAAACCCAATAGGCTGGTTCTGCTTCCAATAAGAATTAATGATATCTTAGTTGGGATCAAGTACAAGCTACTGTTTTATTATTACAGAGAAAAATTCGGATTATTTGGATAAAATAAGGTCTATGGGAAATGGCCTTCCTGTAATTGGGAGCTTTCTGGATAATGGGTTTCTTAATAACAGGTCCCATACCTGTATTAGAAAAAACATGGGATTGACTGCTTTATTTAACTGCACTGGTTCAACTCAAAACACATGTCAGTAAATTAACCATCAAACGTTGCCAAAACTGTGAGAAATAAATAAAAAAACCAAGGGGTCTTTTCACTCAATGTTTTTGTCCTTTAAACATTGTCCAAAAATAGACAAGAAAAGGTTGAATAATAAAATGAAAAAAAATGTTTTGGTCATAAAGAGCTAAAATTAATTTGTTTTTGATTATCATCATTATTATTATCTCATAATTAATATTCTACTAAATAATATAAACAAGACATTAGTGAATCTAAGGTTTATATATGTTTATATGTCTATATATAAGAATTGTACAGAATCAGCGCTGCACGCGTCAGTAGTAATATATAAATATACTTATTATATACATACAGATAGATACACGATCATTATCAATTCATTCACCTGTTGGGGAGCAAATAGGTAAAAATAAACAAAATTTAAAAAAAAGATTTTTCCATAAACAAAAATGATCAATAAAATTTTTTAGGGAAAACAGAAATTAATTATCTATTACAGTAAAAAAAATCTATAATTACACCAGGTCTGTGCAAAACAACACAGTTACAAAAAATAAAATAAAAATAGAAAAAGAGGAAAATATAGAAAAATAAGAATTAATAAAATGTTAAAAGTTAAAAAAACAATCACTGGTGGCCAGGACCTCCCCTATAAATTAAAATAAATTGATGCCAGGGCTCCCATAATAGTTTTTTTAAAAAAATTGGTGGTCAGGGACCCCATAGAAAATTAAAGAAAAAAACATTGGTGGTCAGCGCCCGATAGAAAATTAAAAAAAAAAAAACATTGGTGGTCAGGGGCCCCAAAGAATATTAAAAAAAAACATTGGTGGTCAGGATCCTATAGAGTATTAAAATATTACATTGGTGGCCAGGGGTTTACTAAAATAGAAAAATAAAAAATGCATTGGTGTTCAGTGGAACTTACCTTTAGCTCCTTTTGTGGCTTTGGGTCTTTTCGCGGCTTCTGGATTTCAACTTTGGGCCTTTCACAGCTTCGGCTCCATTAGCAGCTTCACGTCTTTGGTGCTTCGGGTCTTTTTGCAGCTTCGACTCAGTTCGGGTCTTCGGCGCATCAGGTCTTTGGATCTTCAGGACTTTGGAACTTCAGCTTTTCTGGACTTCAGATCTTCCGGACTTCGGCTCTTCAGGACTTTGGCTCTTTTGGACTTTGGCTCTTCTGGACTTCAGTCAGGACTTCGGCTCTTCTAGACTTTGGCTCTTTTGGACTTCGGCTCTTATGGACTTTGGCTCTTCTGGACTTCATCTCTTCAGGACTTTGCCACTTTCAAGGGGGGTCTAGTGAATTCGAAATGTACAGCACAACTGGGCCCCCCTTTAGGCTGGGCCTAATGTACCCCCTGTGCCCCCCTGATGGCGGCCCTAAGAAGTACGCATGAATAAAATGGATCAAGTCCAAGGACCAGGTTAAGGATCTGTTAACCAGAAGCCCATTATCCAGAAAGCTCAGAATTACAGGAAGGCCGTCTCCCATATACTCCATTTAAATCCAAATTTTAAAAAATTCTTAATTTTCTCTTTGTAGCAATAAAAACCATCCCTTGTACTTGATCCCAACTAAGATGTAATTAATCCTTATTGGAAGCAATAATAAATTCTTATTTAGCAGACTTAAGTTATAGAGATCCAACATTATGGAAAGATCCACTAATCCGGAAAACCCCAAGACTGGAGCATTTTGAATACCAGGTCCAATACCTGTACCATGATGACTACAAAGAGCTTTGCACATGCAAAAAACAAAATCCCATTTCACTTTGCATCAATCATGGGAACAGATTTAACTTAGTAACTTGAACACAGATTTATCAAAATTTGAATTTGAGTGTTTTTTTAATCTTAGGTTTAAAAAAAAAATCTTGACTGTGTGCTTATTTACGCAAAAAGCTCAATTGCTTAAATTGTGTAAAAAAGAATTTAGTCACACTAAAAACTGATTTTTGAATTTTAAAGATACCCGTTGACTTCTACAGAAACTTTCCAGCTTTTAGCTGAATTCTTTTTCAATGTAAAAATTTTTTTTTTATGCGAAAATAGCCGTGACTTTGATTTTGAACTGTAAAAACTGCAAATAGCTGTAAAAACTCAAGTTTTAAATTTTCTATGGGAATAAATATAATCTTGTAAAAAAACAATCCGGTTTAAAACCCTGCCCAGGGAGGCTGTTGTTGGATGGAGATGGAGGGCAGCATGTTTGACATATTGATTCCAATAGCAGTTATTGCACATTGTAATAATAAATGATTTGACATTTTAACAGAGAATTTTCCGGCCCAGAATTTTCCTTTGGAGACTGGGTGCTCGAGGCCAATGCCAATAAGTTATACAGTAGCTCCCTTTAAGGTTAAAGAAGACACATCTCCCTTAGGATATGCCTCTTACTATGCATAATGCTCGGAACCTAGAGTTTTCCGTATAAGGGATCTTTCTGTAATTGGGATCACCCTACCGTAAATCTACTAAAACATAATTTAAACATGAAATAAACCCAATAGGCTGGTTTTGCTTCCAATAAGGATTAATTTTATCTTAGTCAGGATCAAGTACAAGCGACTGTTTTATTACTACACAGAAAAAAGGAAATACGTTTTAAATTTTCAGTTATTTGGATAGAATGGAGTCTATGGCAGATGGCCTTACCTTGATTTGGAGCTTTCTGGATAAAGGGCTTCCAGATAACGGATCCCATACCCGTGCAAACATCTTGTGGTTGCCTAATTGTAGCATGGACTGTTCCCATAAAAAAAACAAAAGCCCTAAGTGATTAATCTGTAGCTGCACCCAAGGGAGGAGGGTGCCATTTTTGTTTGGGAGATGCTGTCCATCGAAGACTTTCCATTGGAGACCCTATAAAGGTTTCTTTTTTGTTACAATTACATATAGGGTTTTTTTTTTTAAAATTGGAGATTGCTTTTTTTTCAGATTCAAGAATAGGGCTACAAAAAAGTGACCTTTTTATAAAAAAATGAAAATGAGAATTTTCCAGATTTATCAAATTAAAAAAGTTTGAATGAAAAAATAAATAAATCCAGAAACCAAAAAGCCAGCAAGTGTCTGAAGATGTCAATGGAAGGTATATTTTCAATAGTCAAGCAATTTTTACTTTACTATTTTTATTTTAAATTGATACAGGTATGGGATCCATTATCTGGAAACCCATTATCCAGAAAGCTCAATACGGAAAGGTCGTCTCTTATAAACTCCATTTTATCTAAATATTAAAAAATGTTACACTTTGATTTTCCTTTTATTCTGTAATAATATTTGTACTCAACTAAGACATAATTAATCCTTATTGTAAGAAAAAAAGCCTATTGGGTTTATTTAGGGGGTTATTTATCAAAGGTCAAATGTTTTTTATACCTTGAATGAACTCAAATGAACTTGAATGAACTCACAACTCGAATGGTTTCTAATTTAAGAAAAAACTCAAATGGGAAAAACTCAATTCAGCGAGTTCGGGGTTAACAACCCAAAAACTCAAATTAAGCAGGTTTTCAGGGAAAAAACTGAAATTGCTCGAATTGATTGAGTTTTCGGCCAAAACCCTCTGAAAAAAACTCAACACACATCATGAAGGCTATTAACATCTTCTAATGGTTCAAGGGACCTCTGCATTGGCTCCAACATGACCTTTGAGATGGTGTATTTTTGGATTCCAGCTATTTCCAGGGTCGGGGTATAACAAATCTATAAAAAGTTGAGTTTTTTTTCAAAAATTGGTATGAAGGTATGAAGATCCAAATTACAGAAAGACCCATTATCCGGAAAACCCCAGGTCCTGAGCATTGTGGATAACAGGTCCCATACCTGTATTAAAAAAAAAACTCAACTGAGTTTAATCAAATTTGAAAATCAAAAATGAATAAATCTGCCTCCCAGCTTCCCTAAATCTTCATTATTTGTCCTTCCCTGCATGTAAGTCGAGTATATTGTGTAGCTGTGTAGGAATGAGGCTGGTGTTGTTTGTGCAGGTATGGGATCCGTTATCCGGAAACCCATTACCCAGAAATCTCCAAATTACAGAAGCATCTACCATAGACTAATTATAATCAAATAATTCAGATTTATTAAACTGATTTCCTAATTATAATAAAATAATTTTCTCTTTCTCTGCAATAATAAAACAGTAGCCTCTACTTGATCCCAACTAAGATATAATAAATCCTTATTGGAAGCTATACCAGCCTATTGGGTTTATTTAATGTTTACATGATTTTCTAGTAGACTTGAGTTATAAAGATCCCATTTAGAGACAGATCTGTTATCCAGAAAACCTCAGGTTCCGATCATTGTGGATAACAGGTCCCATACCTGTATTAAAAAAAACCTCAACTGAGTTTAATCAAATTCAAATATCAAAAATGAATAAATCTGCCTCCCAGCTTCCCTAAACTTTCATTATTTGTCCATCCCTGCATGAAAGTCGAGTATATTGTGTAGCTGTGTAGAAATGAGGCTGGCGTTGTTAGTACAGGTATGGGATCCGTTATCCGGAAACCCATTACCCAGAAAGCTCCAAATTACAGAAGGCATCTCCCATAGACTCCATTATAATCAAATAATTCAGATTTATTAAACTGATTTCCTTTTTCTGTGTAATAATAAAACATTAACTAGTACTTGATCCCAACTAAGATATAATTAATCCTTATTGGAGGCAAGACCGGTCTATTGGGTTTATTTATTGTTTCAATTAATTTTATGTAGACTTAAAGATCGATATCCGGTCCTGAGCATTCTGGATAACAGACCCCATGCCTTTACTAAAGCTCAGCCCTGTACAAAAAGAAACAGCTACTAATTCAGATGCATGTTACAGACCGCGCTGGTTTCTTTAAAGCTATGTATCCAAAGTGACTGTGAATTGGCCGATTAATTGTGAAGATGTAATAATGTTTCAGTTTTAAAGGGGTGAGGCTCTGTGTTGTAGAAATGCCCAATCCCCTTAAGGTTCGCTTGATTCCTGGCATTATTGTAGGGTTAAATGCCTTGAAATGGAAAGTGTCAGCTCGGAGTCAGATCAGACTCGTAATTCCCTGTCTGTGCCATTATGTGTCTTGTCTCCTCTTTGTTTTGTTACAGGCAAATGAAACAATGCAATTAGCTTGTTACAATTAAAGTGACTCGACTGGATAAATTGTAATCACCCGGAATGAAGTTAGGCATCCCTGCAGGACCCAGGCAGTGCAGCTGAGCTGCCTCATTTGCATAATTAAAATATACAAATGATAATGGATTTTGTACTCAATTTCCAGCGGCTGTAAATTCGGGAATCTTTGAAATGAGAATAACTGAGATGAAGTCTGCCCCGGAGGTAATGAGGATGACAAGTTTTGACAGTCGGGGTATTTGGAAGGTTGGCTGTCTTCCTACAGAAGGAATAAATAGTCACTAAAAGGTGACATGGAGGTATTAGTTAGTAGCTCTGTGGGCAGTGGAAAGGGACAGATTGACCGATTAGTTCAGCAAATTTACACCACCTATTTCCGACAACCCCTCCCTCTCACCCTGGGGGACACCTTCCCTCTGATTAGGAGAAATGGAGAACAATTTAAATGTATAAAGAGGCTGTGGCACAAAGAGACGGAGTAAAGGCGCAGAACTGATATTGTTGTGTTGCATGTTCCCCCTGGTCACACAAGGTTCTCAGCTGAAAAACTGATTTTAAAGGAGAAGGAAATCTCCAAGATAGTTTATTGCCAACAGATTAGCCACAATAGTGCAAGCTAGAACGCTGTATTTATTCTGCAGAATGTTTTACCATACCTGAGTAAACAGCTCTAGACACTGTCTCTGTTTGTTTAGGATGGAAGCAGCCATATTAGCTTGATGTGACATCACTTCCTGCCTGAATCTATCCCTGCTCACTTACAGCTCTGAGCTCAGATTACAGCAGGGAGGGGAGGAGGGAGGCAGGAGCAAACTGAGCATGCTCAAGCCCTAGCCCTGGAGGTTTAAGCTGAAAACAGGAAGTCTGATACAGAAGCCCATGAGTACACAATAGAAGGAAAGAAATGTGGTGTTTCTTTTGACAGAGGACTCAGAGCAGCAGAGGGTTTACTGGTGTATTTACATAGACCGTTCTGATAAAGCTTACTTAATTTTAACCTTTCCTTCTCCTTTAAAGGACAACTAAAGTCCTACAATAATAAGGCTTAGATTTGTCAGTTGTAGGACACAGGGCTCGCTCCTTATAGGACTGTGATTCCCTAAGTTTAGCATTGTTGCTTTCCTGGGCTGGGGTCCTGGATTTGATTCTGGGCAAGGAGTTTTTATGTTCCTTCTGTGACGGGGACCTTAGATTGTAAGCTCCACTGGGGCAGGGACTGATGGGAATGGTGTATAATATCTGTAAAAGGCTGTGTAAATGGCATGGCTGTATACATAAGAGATAATAAATAAGTCATCATTCCTGTGTGATTGGTGTAAAACAAATTTGTCCTTCAATTAAGGAGGTTTAGCAACTGCTTGCACATTTAGTTCCAGTGGGCTTCTCTTTCCCTATACAAGGCAGGAGATGCTGCCAGAGTAGGACTGGTGGGGTGTGAGCCTACCGGGGATGCCACATCAAGGCCCCCCCCAGTATCCTACCTTCCCTCATCCACCCCTACAGCCACTATGTGGACTGACAGCCTACAGGAGACTATGTTTGGCAGTGCATCTGGTTTTTATACAACCAAAACTTGCCTCCAAGCCTGGAATTCAAAAATAAGCTCCTGCTTTGAGGCCACTGGGAGCAACATCCAAGGGGTCATAGAGCAACATATTGCTCATGAGCCACTGGTTGGGGGGGGTCACTGCTTTCTAGTCCCCACCGGTAGGCCAAATGCACAATCGCAGGGAGCCACGTGTCAATATTCAACTGGATTCATGTTGATCAGTCAAAGTGCAAATGTTGTTGCCCAATTGCTTCTATTGCTGAAAGTGATTGTGAGAGGCACTCAGAATGTGAGTATTAACTCAATAGCCTGTGACTCAACATCGTACCATTACTGGATCATTACTGGACCCTTCTTTGGCCCTGGCTGGGCTTCTATAGCTGAAGGTTCCTCCAAGCTGTGCAAGTGAGATATGACTCGAGTGAACCCAACAAATGGTGGAGCAAATAGACAATCTCCTATTCTTGTCTCTTAACTTGTTCTACACCATCAAAGGATTTTACTTGTAAATATTATTGCACTACCAACACATCTAGAAGGTACTGCTGGTCCCTGCTGTCTGCAGAATGTAGGGTTTATTTGGTGTCTAACCGAGTTCAAACATCTCATTGTAACAGCCCCCAACTCCTTATGTTTCCCAATTTATTCTTTGAGACCAGGCAAATGTGCAGGAGGCTTTTCATGTAGATGTAGATTCTGTATATTTCTGTCTCCTTAATGACGAGTGTATATCTTATTGTTACAAGTTTATTCCCTACCTGCTGTTCTTGTTTATTCCTATTGATAGGCTCCACTTGTTGGAGCTGTTTACTCTTTTGCCTGCACTTTGGGCTGAAAAAATGAGTTCCCCGGCAAGTCCCTTAATTGTTTTTGACAATGCGACCATCTACAACAATAAAGTGGAGGATTGTCACCACCTTTTTTTTAATATGTGATATCCGTCCAAAGGAGGAGAGGAGAACATTGCTATTACGGAGCTGACAGGGCAGTTAAAGTAGAGAGCGCTGATGGAATGGCTATCACTTGGTGGGAATACAAACATAGATTGTATTGGATTGACCTTTTGTAAGGAGTAATAGATGTTTTATGCGTCGTCTATGCTGCATATTTGCTCTTTCCGAGTTGATATCTGCTGGTAATCAAGACAGATAACTCCCTTAATTTTCTATTGGGGGGATCAATACATACCTATCAAATAATATTTCCAGATTACTGCTCTGTCAGGGTGACTTTTGGAATGGTTGCAGCTGAAGAGACGGCTGAGATTGTAACTTCTGTTCCATAGCATCTTCTCCTTCAACCTCACGGTATTTTATCTTAGGCATAATCTTTCCCAAAGGTATCAAGGAAGGTAGGTGTCCGGCACTGACTCCTTCTTAGTAATTGTAGAGAATATTTTATATAAAGTAACCTCAATAATGCAATATTGATGGTGGCAACATCACTAAAGACCTTGATCCAAGAAGCAAGTAGAGAAGGTATAAGCAGTAACCAAGGCACTGGCCAATGTTTCAGTATGAGACACTCAGCCTTCGGCAGTATGAATACAATAAAAAGCATAGGTCACCATACTTTAACTTGGCAGAAGCAGTATGTACTATGATACCATTTTACTTGGAACAATGTAGTATGCCCCTCAACAATAAAGCTATGCTGGCATTCTCTAGATAGTTGATTATATTCCATTCAACCACCCTCTGCGTACTTTATTTTTTGTTGGGCCCATGATCAGGCCAGAGGGCGGGTAATTTCCAGGATTTGCTGGATCAGTAGGGCCTGAGGGGCCATGTTTGCTTCCCTGGTGTCCAGCTGGCCCAGCCTGACCCTGGATATTAGCTACAAAGGAAATTTTTGTCCTTAGAGGCGTATAAAATATTAAACTCCTTGCATTATTTAGTATCCAGGGAGGCCTCAGATGTGGAAATTAAACCAAATGGGGTAATTTACTATTAGGAAGGCAGTGGACAAAGTGCAGAGAATAGGCACAGTCCACCTTTATAACAGAGTTGGGCCAGGCACCCTAGGCAACCTGGCCGGTCACGGCGCCAGCATGTGCGAACTGGCGCACTAATTTGTGCTCAACCGCATGCACAGAAGCGCAAAAAGGAAGAGAAAGCACAGAGAGCCGGGGAGAGAGGGGACCAGACTGGGGGTAGGCGTCAGAGAACGTACGTGCCTGGCGCCCCCCAAGCTTTGCGCCCTAGGCACGTGCCTACTCGTCTATACCTAGTTCCGGCCCTGCTTTATAGCACTTTGCCTCCCTTGTATAAAGAATTGCTGCTGCCTTTATTAGCACTAAGGGACATTCTCTTGCTCTTCTTTCTCCAGTCTGTGTATATGAACCCTCAAGACTACCATTATCTTGCCCAAAAGTAGAAGATGGACTATAATGAATAACTTGCTAAGGGAGATATAGGAGGATGGACACTTAGGTGCCACCCACCTGCCCCTCATAAATACACTGCTGTCAGACACAGGCAGAATATTATTCATGGCGGTAGCTACAGAAACCTTCACCAATTCTTTATGCAAGGAAGGCAATGTGCAAAGTGCTAAAAATAAGGGTGTGATGCCCTCTACACACTGCCTTCCCTGTAGTAGATTACACCTATTATATAGGTGTAACATTCATATTCTCAAGAACATTGGACAGTGATGGGTACACTCTCATGCACAGGGAATCCCTGTGGATTCCGATGTTCACCAATGCCCTTTTGGGGCCCTGGGCTATCTGCTGCAGAAACCACCAAGGAATTGCGTAACAAAATGTCTGTAAATGAGTTACCGGAAGGATAAGACAAGACGTGGTCGAGAATCAGGCAATGGGTCGTGGCAGGCGGCAAGAATCAGAGTCAGAAGACAGGCAGGAGTCAAAGACCAGGAATACAAGTCACAATAACAATGCTTGGGCAGGAACAGAAACCAGCTTTGGCAGTTTCAAAATGGTGGAGTAGGCCTTTAAAGATGATTTGGCACCAAAACTTAAATCCGGCGCCTCTTTGTGACATCACGATGTTCAGCGTCACACAGGCCTAAAACTAGGAAGGACTCTTCGAGAGTCGGCAATCTCCTGGCACATCTTACAATAGGTTCCGACAATATAACTGCCAACAATAATCCTAGTCTGGGATTCAGATATACAATATTGTACAATTTTTTGTACTGTTCTGAAACAGGGCTGGTACAGAAGCACAAAACATAATATACAAGCCGACTTCTTCAGTTAAGCTTTAGTTCTCCTTCTGAATTTTGAACAGGATTTTCCCTATAGCTACACAAAAGCCAACTCATTCTGGAGCCAGCAAGTCAATATGTTGCTTGCATGGCTTCTTTGCTAGGAACAATCATCTTCAATTATATTATTATTATTCATGGGTTGTATTGCTTATATTGGCAGTCGATTGACATTTGCATTGGACCAAAATCATCTGCTTTTCTGCCTATGTGTGAGCAGGGATAAGTCACATTGCAGCTGGACCAGGTAGAAAAGCCTCTAGGCTGAAATCTGTATTGGCCAATGTATGTGGCTATTATCCTTGGCCACGGGGTGAACACTTGGAATGGTCTGGTTTTGATCCAACACATAAGTGGTTGAATCCGACAAAGAACGGGGCCTCATTAACAAATATCGAAATAAAAAGTTTAAAGGCTAGGGAACTATTTATTTTCAAAAATAGACAATCACTCAGTTTCCATCCGTATAGGTTAAAAGGTAACTTTTATTCCAACTTTGTTAAAAACATCAAATCCCTGACGCATTTCGTATCAGCAGATACATAGTCATAGGGGTTACCTACGTAACGGAGTGCTCGTCTATTTTTGAAATTTGATCTTGACTCACTTACAGCTGGGGCGATGCACCCGTTGAATCTGGTGAGTTCCCCTTGGACAATTTATCCTTAATACTGTTAAGGCATTGTGAACTTAAAAGCAGGGTATATGCACCCGGGTCACCATCACTTTCGGGTGAGCTGTTCATATGCGGAAAAAAAAATAATTGTCTGCCAGTATATGTTAAGGGCACTTAGTAGCAATAGCTTGTTTGCACACTGAATCTTAGTCCCAATTTAAGCGGTATTTGTAGAGTTAATATATAGTGTTTGGTACCATAATTAGTACCATAAATAGTAGATATTTAACATATACATTTATTGGGGACCTATTTACTAACGCATTTCTATTTTTTTTCATGAATGAATGAATTTCTCTAAAAATATGTGTGTGTTTTTATTTCTTCAAAACTCTAAAAAAACGTTGATGTATGAAATGTAGAATCCATAAAAAAACTCTAATACAAAACTTCTGCAAGTAAAAGCTGCCCGTAGTAATTGTCAGAAAAACTCACATTTTTAGAGGTTTTCTGATTTTCTTAAACCGTTGTTCAGCATTGTTTCTTTTCTTTTGTACTTTTTTTTCTGTTCAGATCTTTTAATAAATTACATGGCTTTCGTGGTTTTAAGAAAAAGTGTTTGTTATTTTATTTAAATACTAAAACTCACTCACTCAAATGAGAATGTTGATAAATCACAATTCTTCTTTCCCACTTCTTTTTTCCCAGAATTCCTGCATCAATTTAACAACTGCAAGTCATCGCTTGTTAAACCAAGACATGTCCAGGGCTGTAACCACAGAGAAAGAAGACTCTGCGCCCTATGCGGCCCTAAATAGTGAAAGATTTCAACACATACAGGTATGTGATCCATTATCCGGAAACCCATTGTCTAGAAAGCTCCGAATTACAGGAAGGTTGTCTCCCGTAGACTTAATTTTATCCACATTTTAAAAAATGATTTCCTTTTTCTGTGTAATAATAAAACAGTAGCTTGTACTTGATCCCAACTAAGATATAATTAATCCTTATTGGAATCCAAGCCTATTGGGTTTATTTAATGTTTAAGAGGATAATTTACAAAAATCCATATTTTATTAACAAAAACACAACCAAACTCTCATGCTCGATTTTAGCTTATTTATTAATAAAGAGAACTCGATTTAATCAGATCACAGGAAAACTCGATAAAATCGAGCAAAACCCCAAATTGCTCAAATTTTTCCGATTTTTTTCCCGAATTGCTGGAATTCTTTTGAGTTTTTGCACTAAAACCCGGAAAAAGTCAGATTTTCGGGCTAAACCCAGCACAAACCACTGCAAAGTCAAATTAAGATAGGCGCCCTAGGTCCAGTCTTTTTTGGCCTTTCCACAAATCCAGGCCTAAGTAACCTACGAGAAGCAAGTGCAAACTAGGGATGCACTGAATCCAGGATTCGGTTCAGGATTCGGCCTTTTTCAGCAGGATTCGGATTCGGCCGAATCCTTCTGCCCGGCCAAACCGAATCTGAATCCTAATTTGCATATGTAAATTAGGGGTGGGGAGGGAAATCGCTTGACTTTTTGTCAGCAAAAAGGAAGCAAAAAATATTTTCCCCTTCCAACCCCTAATTTTCATATGCAAATTAGGATTCAGATTCGGTTCGGTATTCGGCCGAACCTTTCGCGAAGGATTCGGGGGTTCGGCCGAATCCAAAATATCGGATTCGGTGCATCCCTAGTGCAAACCATTCAATTATATCTACCAGTATTTATCAACCAAATAAATAGGGCATTGGAGATCTGGCTCTAGTCTGCCCTCGCCAGGCCAGGGTGGTTTAGGACTGAATAAATCCTAATTACTCATAAATCCTAATTAAATGAACATCTCAGTGCAATTGTCCTCATGGAGAATTTCTACATTTTCTTGCAGTACAAAACAATATTCCTGAACCGATACCCTTCCTAAGTCACACTACAATTAGAAATTGTCTCAGAATATCCCTCTCTACATCATACTAACAGTTCATGTAAATGTTATCAATCCCGGGACACTTATACACTGGCAAACCCAACTAGTTTTAGCTTGTTATTTATAAGAGAGAATGTTCTAGTAACTGCCTCCCGAAAAATCACACGCGCCCTCTGAAATGACGAATGCGCCCTGTTGAAAATCGGGATATATGAGCTTCTTAATGAGCAAAAACATGGTTACTCTGCATTAAATATTCATGGATCGAATCAATCGCGCCTAAAACACAGACGAAATTGTCAAAAATATTGAGTTACATTTTGTTAGTATATCCTCATATCTGTTAAGACTGTAATTATGTGAGCAGGCCAGTCTCGCCTAATTGATTTTGTGGTCGCCGTGCACTTCCTTTTATTTTATAGGCAGATTGGGTTTTGTTCTAGAGAATAGATCTCCTCCAGCCTCGCATTAAATATTGCTCTGATTCTGACGCAAGCACAGGCCTAATCATGTATTATAGTGATGTATGGCACATGGGGGCAATTATACAGCACAGGGGCTGTCTCTCTCATGACTTTCAGTCTCCTCTTCAATATTTGGGAGCGTTTTAAAGAAAAAAAAGAAATAATTTGGTACAAGTGTGTCCCAGCAAATGATTATAGACGACAGCTCAACGTATTACTCCCAGACTGGGCCATTGAGTATTGGTTTAAGAAACTTAAGTGCCATTAGCTTTTTTTTTGAATTTTTTTATTGATCTTTATATAAAGTTAATGTGGCAATTACAATGTTATATCAGAAGAACATCAGTGTACATTACATTCAACACATATACATACCACCCAATTGTATATACAAGGTAGAAAAAGGCAACAAGGAGCCAAAAAATGAGAATGTTAGATTTTTTTCTCAAGTTTTTAGCATGCAAATTATGGGTTGGATTTGATTGATTTGGGATTTTGGCTAAATCTTTTGTGGGAGATTTTAGTGTTTACCCAAATCCAGTATAATTTCAATACAGGTATGGGGTCCATTATCCGTTATCCAAAAAGGTACAAATTGCAGAAAGGTCATCTCGCTTAGGGTCAATTTTATCCAAATAATCCTGATTTTTCCCTTTTCTCTGTGATAATAAAACAATAGCTTGTACTTGATCCCAACTAATATTCTGTATAATTAATACATATTGGAAGCAAAATCAGCCTATTGGGGTTACTTAGGGGGTTATTTACTAAAACTCAAATTTTTCTGGTTGGGCTTTTTGGGCAAAAACTTGAATTTTTTGTGGAAAAAAAACTCAAAGTTTTCGAGTTTTCATTTTATTAGACCCCGATGCCACAAAAAGCCAGAATCAGAAAATCCGTCATCTCAAACCTGTTGAGGTTCTGTACAAGTCAATGGAGATGTCCCTATCCCAGTTTGAAGATATGTGATGGAAAGATCCCTTACAGTCCAATAAAGTTTTTCTTCAGCACACCACTTACTTCTTCCTGGGTGCATCCACTCCCAAACTGCCTCCAAATCAGCCAAATTCCTTATCTTGAATACCGGGATATGAAGCACACCATCCTCAGGCTTTGCCTTTAAAACATTTTATTAGAGCAGAAACCCCAAGTCCCGAGCATTCTTTATAACAGGTCCCATACCTCTATGAGGAAATGTGGGTGAGAAATGGCAGAAGTGGAGGTTTATGGGGATATAACATGTTCATATAAAGCAGATGTTTCCAGACTTTTCAAGTTCAAGCTCTTGGAGAACCCACTTTTGTTCACACTCCCCTTGGCCAATAACAAAGTTACAAATGGATAAAGACATTTCTGGAGTTTGGGAGTAGGGAGCAGCTCCACAGATTGGGAACCATTTATATAGGGGGTGTTTGGGACCCTCAAACAAAACCAAGAAATGTTAAGATGTCATCCAGGAGTCAATAAAAGCTGCTGACTTTGAACCTATTTGGCAGTTTATTGGCCTGTGTATGGCGCCTGACAAGTTTGGTCAATATTGTCCAGATATTTATCAGGCTCAGGCTATAAGACGTCATTAGTGGGTTGATGCAGTCCTCCGTGATTTACATCTCCATATGATCTGAACGTTTACTCATTGGGAGCAAAATCGGGCAAAAGTCCACTTTTTAAATGAGCTGATCAGCTTTACTGTATACCTTGGGTTCCTCTTGTTGTTGCCTCCAAAGTTTAATAATTGACGGCTGTAGAGGTCATGGAGGTTCTATTAGTTGGCCGCTTGCTGGAAAGGGACTTGTTTTAGTTTTTTTAAATTGTTATTCCTTTTTTCAGATGCCTTGTGGGTATAAGCTGGGCAGCTCTTAAGCATGCAAGGGCACAACACAAATGATTCCATGTATAAGCTTTACTTCTGTATCTCCTCGCTCTATATAGGTCATGTGTTATTTAGCCACTGCGTGACTTCTGTTATCATTAGTGATGAGTGAATCTGCCTCGTTTTGCTTCTCCTGAAAAATTAGCAAAACTGCTGAAAAATTTATGATATGGTGAAAAATTTGTGAAACGCATTAAAGTCTATCAGGGATATGTAATATAAGACACAAAGGGGGTTATTTAACAAAGCTGAATTTATCTCAATATTTTCTGCTACAAACTCTGATCAAATGCGCTTGGGTTTTTTACGCTTATTTATTATTAAATTTTCCCGAGAATTTGCTTTGTGGGGAAAAATCTAATTTTCACGTTTTTTTCGGATTTTTTCATCCGATTTTCACTTGAAAACTTGAAAACTTTGGGATATTGCAGGAAACCCAGCTCACATCAAAAAATCATTGGGGCTTCTCCCATTGACTTATATGCAACATCGACAGGTCTGAGATGCCGGATTTTCAGATTCAGACTTTTCCATCCTCGGGGTTTAATACATTCAGAAAAATGTGTGATTTTTTTAAAAGTCCGATTTTATAAAAAAAAATCACCAATTTTTCGTGATTTTTGCATTCAGAGTTTAATAAATAGCCCCCTAAGTTTGCCCAGGAGCAGTAACTAATAGCAACCAATCAGCAGGGAGCCTTTACTGATCACCTTTTTAATAGCAAACATCTTATTGGGTGCTAAGGGCTACTGCTCCTGGGCAAACTGAGTGCCTTTTATTACATAACCCCATTTGGGCGTCTTTTTTGTCACGGTGACTTTTTTGTAGCAAAATAAATTCTGACTTTATTTCTCACTCCAAATACATTAAAGTGAATTGTGAGTTGCCGTTTTTTCTCAGCTCATTTTTTTTTGTGCTAAATTTTCTTTACAAAAATCCACCAATGGCAAAATGCAGAATTTCACTGTGAATCCATGCCAACAAAATTCACTAGTTTTCATCTTTCATTTTTCTTTGCTTTCTCGGAGGGGCCTGTTATAGAAATGTGCAACAGAGAAGCTTCCTTCCTTGCTAGTGTCTGTTAGACAGTCTGCTATCACTCTCCATGGGGACTCCGCAGTAGCTAGACCAGGGCACAAGGATTAGGGCCCTGGGGGATCCGCGTCTTATTTAGATTCTCCTATTTAATGATCAATAGAGTAAATAATAAATTACACAATGGGATTATTAAGCCATGCCCTGGAAATGCATTGTACCAGGCAGTAAATACAGACAGAAGAGGTAAATGATGATTTCATGTCTTGTTACATTTTGATTTCTCCTAAAGCATCGGGCACAAAAGGAGCATTAGCCAAAAGCATTGATAGTCATATATTTGTATAGTCATATCCTCAGAACTTTCTAATTTATCTCTGGCATGCATACATACTCTTTTCTTGAGCAATTTTCTTTTCATTTTCAAGTAAATGAATGAGGATCCTATCTGATCCCCATTGTAAGCAGCAGTCCTGTCCTGCTTTATGGCAGCTGAGATTCTAGCTATCTGTATAACAGAACATTCTGTCCTAGTGAGAAAACCAACTGTATCTTCTAAAAAAGTAAATACAGGTATACTCTAATAAGTAAATTTAATGACAAAAAAACTTGACAGTTATGGTATTCTGGTAATCCTAATCACACCATACTGTATATGCATCTCTCTCCAATCTAAAGAGTACAATATAAAGTTGATTATAACGTTAACATGATTACGGTGCTGCCATTATTTGCAGAGAAGGAGCTGAACACGAGACGCACGAGAGTAAATACAAAAGCTTTAACCAAACTTTCCTGAGCACCGTTTGATCCTTTAATCTCCCTCATAAAACGATTCCAAGTAAGTAAATAATCATAATGATACAATATTCTTATGTAATCTCCGGAAAACTCATTTTGCATTCAGGTCTTTGTATTGACAGACTGGGCCATTAGAAAAATTAGATGAAATAAAGTGATTAAATATTATTTACTGTAAGTAGACGTTAACTCTTACCCTGATTAAGCTGCTGCTGGAAGATGGGCTCTTTTTATGGAAATATTCAAGTAACAGTCTGCAGACATGAACATTTAACCCCAGAATGACAAAACACCCTGATAACTAGTCTGTCTTAAAACTGTGTGATATGTAAAACATAGTAACTTTTGTTTTTTGTTTATGAGCCCTGTTTGCAGGTGCTGCATCACTAAGGGGCAAATTCATCAAGGGTCGAATATCGAGGGTTAATTAACCCTCGTTATTCGACTGGGGAATGAAAATCCTTCGACTTCAAATATCAAGGATTTTAAGGATATATAAGGATTTTGCGCAAAAAGTTAGATCGAACGATCAAAGGAATAATACTTCGATCGAACGATTAAATCCTTCGAAACGAACGATTCGAAGCAGGGGCGTAACTATAGAGGAAGCAGACCCTGCGGTTGCAGGGGGGCCCAGGAGTGTAGGGGGCCCAGTGAGACCCTAATTAATTAGCAATTTTAATATATCTTGGTAAAATAGGCCAACTTATAAATATTTTGGGGCCCTAAATTGAATTTGCTATGGGGCCCAGTAACAACTAGTTACACCACTGATTCGAAGGATTTTAATCCAACGATCGAAGGATTATCCTTCGACCAAAAAAACGTAGCCAAGCCTATGGGGACCTTCTAGGTAGCTTTTAGGTGGCGAACTAGGGGGTCGAAGTTTTTTCTTAAAAAGACAGTACTTCGACTATCGAATGGTCGAATAGTCGCACAATTTTTAGTTCGAATCCTTTGATTTGAAGTCGAAGTCGTAGTCGAAGGTCGAAGTAGCCCATTCGATGGTCGAAGTAGCCCAAAAAACACTTTGTAATTCACTATTGCCCCATCTAAAAACAAATGGTCTGTTAGGCTGCAGCTTTTTTGTTATTGCTACTTTTTATTACTTGTTATTTTATTCGCGCCTCTCCTATTCATATCCCAGTCTCTTTTTTAAAATCAATGCATGGTTACTAGGGTAAGTTGGACCCTAGCAACCAGATGGCTGACATTGCAAACTGAACAAAAAAAATGAAAACCAATTGCAGAATATCACTCTCTAAATCAATCTAAAATTTGACTCAAAGGCGATCAACCCCTTTAAATTCAGTCATCCAGTTTGGTACATCTCCACTTGGTTCCTTTTTGGTTCATCTGGGTCCCTCTTTCAACCTTTATTTTATTCTGTTCTTCATTAGTGACTGTCCTTCTTGCCTTTGGGTCTTTTCCTGATCCAGTTTCCGTATCCAAAGTTTGAAACCAGGTTCCACATTAAAGCAAAGTCCCTCTATTATCACTGGTCTTTATTCTAAAAGAAAAACACTCCATCACTAAAAACTGGTCTCTATACATACAATGTAGTAAATGCGTATTTCCTCCGCCGGTACATTTGTGAAACGCTGGGAAATAAATGAGCTGATGGATTAAATTGCCAACAAATGTTGGAATCATATGGCTTTTTCTTAATGTGAAAGTGTATTTTCAAAGTCATTGGGGTTAAATGGGTATAATTAACTAAACCATCAACATGCAGAGAGGCAGCAACCAGTGTGCCGGGCTAATGTTGCATGAAAGCTGATGTATTTGTATGTCCTGGTAATGAAACGACTAGAAATGGAGAGATAAATGCAAAATTCTTCCTCCCAAGGTAACATAAAAATAAATTGCATTAAACGGGCAGGTCAAACCCCTTTATAAACAGGTTCTAAGTGGGCAAATTGATGCAGGAAAGTAAGATAAAATGTAAATAATTAGTTTTATTTTACAAACTCCTCCTGACTAATGGACGTGAAGTCCGTCTTCCCTCGACAGGAAACTGTAGGAAGAGGAAGCGACTGATCTGATGCTCAACAGAAGCCCTTGTCTTGCTCAGGTTTCTCCATAGACACATCTATGTGCACAGAATGGATATCATTTGCAATATAATATAAGTCAATATGCAGTGAGATGTGTCTTTATAATGCACAAGAACTTAAAAACTTAAACTACAAAAATTTGAGTTTATTTGACTATAAAATCCGAATTTTCAGTGGAAAAAAACCTTACACTTTTCGAGGATGGAAAAAGCTGAATCCGAAAATCCGGCATATCAGACCTACTGAGGTTGTATATAAGTCAAAGGCAGAGGTCCCTATCCTATTTGGACATTTCTGTGGTCTGCGCTGGAATTAGCCTGAAAATCCGACTATTTCAGACTTTTCCGGCAATAATTCAAAAGATGATTTTGGCTCGATGTTTTTCGTGTTTGTCCCCAATTCAATTAAATGGTGCTTTTTAATAATAAACAAAGTCCAATCGTGGATTCTAGTTTGGTCGGACTTGTTTTTATTAAAATAATCGGATAAAGCCCAACTTATAAATAAGGCGCTAAGGGGCAGATTTATCGAGGGTCGAATTTCGAAGTGATAAATAATTCGAAATTCGACCCTCGAATTGAAATACTTCGGGGCACAGTTACTTAGCTCGAGTGAAGGATTAGAATGAAAAATACTTTGAATTTCGAAGTATTGAATTGGCTACTTCGACCTTTGACTATGACTTTAACTTGGAATCGAATGATCAGAACTAAAAATCTTTCGACTATTCAACCATTCGATAGTCGAAGTACTGTCTCTTTAAAAAAAACTTTGACCACCTACTTCGCCACCTAAAACCAACCGAGCTCCAATGTTAGCCTATGGGGAAGGTCCCCATAGGCTTTCCTAGCTTTTTTTGATCGAAGGAAAATCATTCGATCGATGGATTAAAATCCTTCGAATCATTCGATTTTTTCCTTCCTTCGAACGTTCGATATTTACGAATTGCGGTAAATCCTACGACTTCGATATTCGAAGATGAAGGATTTAACTTCGATGGTCGAATATCGAGGGTTAATTAACCCTCGATATTCGACCCATAGTAAATGTGCCCCTTTGACTTTGAATATCGAAATTGAAGTATTTTTCACCAAATTTGGCCATCATGCGATCGAAGTAAAATCGTCCAATTGAACGATTTTAGCGTACGATCGAACAATTTTACTTTGATGTGTAAAGACTTAGAAAAATGGTCTAGAAGCATAGCACTTCGGCAGGTTTAATTTGGCGAAGTATTGAAGTTGAAGTTTTTTTAAAGAAACAGTACTTCGATTATCGAATGGTCGAATATTCGAACGATTTTACTTCAAAACGAAGTCGAAGTTGTAGTAGCCGAAGTATCCAAAAAATTACTTTGAAATTCGAACTTTTTTAACTTCGAAAATTCACTCGAACCTTAGTAAATCTGCCCCCAAGTGTACACAGAGAAATATTATGTTCCATGCTCTCTGATGCCAGTGGATTCCTGCAGAGAAGAAATGTTCTTTACCCAGGAGAAGACAATTAATAATATGGACAGAACTTGTACAAAACTTTAAATTCTTTGTGGACAGAACATATGGAGCAGTTTTAGGGTTTTGAGGAGAAAGAAAAGGGGTCAAATCACCTTCCATCAGCCTTTTATAATGGACAACAGCCTTCTTAGGTGAGCCCAACGGGACAACTGCCTATGCTGGAAGTTCCAGTCATTCTAATAGTAACTTCATCTTATCTGTACCCCTGTAGAGTGGACCACATTACGTCAAGGGCCTTCTTGGATCATTCGCCTGGTTTTCATAGGGTTGTGTTATCACCCAACTTGAGAAACACTGATATAGACAATAAAGGGCCTATTTATTAAGCCGTACATTTTTATGGTCCAGTTTTAACGAAGGAAAAATCTGAATTTTTAGAGGAAAAAAAAATCTAATATTTTGAGATTTTTTATGCTCCAAAACTGCTCAAAATCCAAACCTGAAAACACTGCAGCTAAAACCTGCCAAAGTCATGTCGAAGTCAGTGGCAGACGTCCCTTTTACAGTTGGAAGATGTTTCTTGTCTTCATGATCTTCGTGGGTTTCAGACATTTTGACGCTTGTTTTTGTTTAAAATCCCAAAAAATTGTGGTTTTCTGGAAACAAGTCGAAAAAGTCACACAATTCAAATTGTCACATGGTTTTGTGGTGACTTTTAACTCACGGGCAATTTTCATTCAGATTTTTTAGTTAATTAAGTTATATCATGATTTGGTGTTAGGTTGAATTTTTATTTTTAAAATAACATGAAAAATGTACGTTTTAGGGGATTATTTACTAAGATCCAAATTTATGGCACAATATCAATAAAAATAGCTTGTCCAAATTCCCATGCATGAATTTAGCTTATTTATTAATAAAAACTCGATGTAATCAGATCATGGAAAAGCCCGAAAACCCTGAAAAGGTCGGATTTTTGGGCTAAACCCAGCGCAGACCATGATATTGGATAGGTGCCTCCACAGGTCTGAGATGGCAGATCCAAATTTATGCCACAATATCAATAAAAATAGCTTGTCCAAATTGCCATGCCCATTGATGCTGAGACCTTGCTTGGACCTGACCACCACTTTCTTCACTTATTCTCACCCTCAGTCTATTTCCCATTCTGAACCTGCTCTGCCTTCATTAACCTCAGATCTGCCCAATGTCAACTCTACTTATGCCTTTGTACTACACTTCAAGAATAAACACCTCTTGGCATTTCACAGATTTCCAGTTCCAACCTTGCAAGCTCGGTAACAGCATATCATTTACCAGGGGGCTGATTTACTAACATTCAAAAAATTTCAAGCTGTTGAGGTCCTATAGAAGTCAATGGGAGCTGCACTGATCTTATTGGACCATTTTTAATCGATTCAGACTTTTAGGGCTTTATTTACTAAAATCTGAATTTCTCATATTTTATTAAAAAATACAACCAAACTCCCATGCCTGATTTTAGCTTATGTATCAATTGAAAAACTCGGATTGTGGAATCGGATTGAGGAAATATTCAATAAAATTGAGCGAAAACTTGAATTTTTCAAGATTTTAACATTCAGATTTTAATAAATAACCCCCTTAGAGGTTTTTGGTTTTTTTTTTTGCTAGTAAACTTAAATTTTCTGAGGTTTTAGAGGTAATCAGGTTTTTTTCAAATCGTTTAAATTTGTGCCTTTTAAATCCAAATTGTTTAATAAATTTCATGAATTCTTGGATTTAGAGAAAGTGAGTTCAGTTGTGGTTTCAAATCCTCAGAAACCACTAAAATGTTGATAAATTTGTCTCCATGTCTAGAATCTCATGGGATTAAACCAGCCTCTAACTCAGGGGTCCCAAACCTTTTTAACCCGTGAGCCACATTCAAATGTAAAAAGAGTTGGGGAGCAGCACAAGCATAAAAAAGTCCCTTGGGTGCCAAATAAGGGCTGTGATTGGCTATTTGGTAGCCCCTATGTGGACTGGCAGCCTACAAGAAGCTCTACTTAGCACTATACTTAGTTTTTATGCAATTAAAACTTGCTGCCAAGCCTGGAATTCAAAAATAAGCACCTGCTTTGAGGCCACTGAGAGCAACATCCAAGGGATTGGAGAGCAACATGTTACTCACGAGCTACTGGTTGGGGATCACTGCTCTAACCATTCGGCCAACTGCAATGCTCCTATACATTTAGTTTTTTTTCTTTGTTGGTGATCCTTAACTTTAGCTAATTATGTATATATTCACCCTAAATCTTTGCTGATGAAGGATCCATTAGTTCCATGGCTAGAAAGGGTAAAGTTGGGAATCAGAGGAGGTGATCCCATAAAGCTTTTGGCAAAAGGGAGGTATTTTGGATCTAATTTGGAGTACAAGGGGCCCGGAGGGGGCCCTGCTTCCTCAGTAGTATGGGGATGGTGCTGGCAATCTGGATCGCTACCTTCTGTTTTTTTAGAGACGCTGACTTTACTGATAAAAAACAGTGGCGGGGTGAGGGTTTGAGTGATTGTGCTCCTCTTACGTGGCCTGCATAGCCTCAACTTAGCTACACGGTCCAATGGAAGGCAGGGAAAAGGGCGCCTGTGGTCTGTATAATTTGAACTGTCCAGGATTCTGCTGACAGGCACAAAGGATGGTCGTTCCCCCCCTCTGGGGTATTTATATGTGAAATTGCCACTGTGCCATCCTTCTATAGTTTTGGGTTATTTATACATGGAATTGCTACTGTACCAGCCTTCTATGAGTACTGGGGATATTATACATGAAATTCTCCCACTATCATGTGCAGAGGGGGCCCTGACATTTTTTTTGCAGGGGGGCCCTGGCATCCGAAGTTCCCTCACTGAGTCCGATGTTACATGCTACACCTAAATATCACTAGGACTGAGCTTTTCGAGAATGAGAAACCTATACAGGGCATTTGGGATATATTGGCAGAAATGGAGGTGATCATATTGGAGATGAGATTTACTGTTTTCGTGTTTAGAGTTTAGTGTTTTTTAAATAAATATCCGTGGTGCTTTTAACAATACATATTATTGGATTATATTTGAGCTATAGTATGGGACTAACTATAACTGAAGTGATTTAAAATATACTTGATATATTAGTCTGTCTTTTAGTATGTTATTATAAAGACTATAGATCAGCTTGTATTATATGAGTATACTGTATATGGTATAAGAAATGGTATAAATACTAATACCCTGCAATGGTGAAGCTAAACGATATAAGGACTTGAATGAGAGCTGTATAATTTGATATAACATTTCGATTCATGGTATATCCAGAACCTGGCACAGGCTCAACCGTCTGCTTTAATTATTAGGATGTCAAAACATATAAACTATATGGCTCGGCCTCCGCAGTTACTTATCAAGGTATAAACACAATATGCACCGATCGATAATAAATAGAATAACATTACTGGTAACCTGTACCCGCTATCTGGAAAGTGACTGGTTAAGAGTATGCAGCTATTAAATAATTACATACATGCTCTTGCTTATTTTATTATTAATGATTTCTGGTTATGTACCATTATTCCTGCAGACCAGACGGCTCACGACAGGCATACCTTATAATTACTTAAGGAAACAGCCAGGATTATTTAAAGGTTTCTTAGCAATAATACACAAACTCACAAAAAGACTCAGAAAAACGTAAGATGACAGTTTTAAATCGGTTTGCTCTGTTCACAAAGTGCGTTAGTTGGGGGATCCTAAAATCTGATGTTGTTTATAGAAAAAGATGCTAAATAGCCTTCATTTATATTGTCAGAACATTATTAGGCAGCACTTTTTACTAAAGAATGTAAAAAAGTGTTAATAATTCTACATGAAGCTTAGGGGCCGATTGACTAAAATTCAGATTTCTATTTTTTTCTCTAAAAATTTGTGGCAGTTTTTTTTCTATTTCTGTAAAAATTTTAGATTTATTAAAGGGTAGATTTATTAAAGGCTGTGTTTTCCTGAAAAATTTGAGTTTTTCAAGGATGGTTTTCAGTCAAAAACTCAAATTTTCGGGTTAAATAAAAACTAGAATTTTTTGGGGTAAAAATTTCAATATTTTTCAATATTTATCATGTCCCAAATAGTGATGGGCGAATAAATTAGCCTGGCACGAAGTCGCTGCAAATTACTGTGTTTCGCCGTGGGCAAATAAATTCGAGAATCTCCCGTGAAAATTTCGCCGGTGTCAAAAAAAACATTAATCGCATCAAAATCAGTCAAAAAAAATGGTGTCAACACTATTTGGACACCCATTGACTTTAATGCCAGTGTAAAATTGATGCAAGCGACTTGTTAGTCAATTTCACAATGTTTTCGTGAAACTGTCTGATTTTCACGATTTTTTGGTGAAACGTTATGATTTTCACGATTTTTTAGGGAAACTTTCCGATTTTCACAATATCTTTGTGAATTTTTCGCCGTTTCACGAATTTTGTGGGAAATTCGAAAACGGGAGAAATCCGCCCATCACTAGTCCCAAAGCTGGAAATAGCTGCAATCCAGCTAAAACCTGTCAATGTCACGTAGAAGTCAATGGCTCAGGTCTCTTCAACCATTTGAAGATGTTTGTAGCCTTCATGAGATTTTTTCAGTGGGGTTCACTCAAAAACTCGATTAATTTGAGCAATTCAAGCTTTTCCCACGGAAAACTGGATTAATTAGAGTTTTCGGGTTGTTCACCCTGATTCGAGTTTTCTCCATTCAAGTTTTTTCTTAAATTGGAAGATATTGAAAGTTGTGAGTTCAAATAACCCCCTGTGGATAAAAAACACAAAAATCGCTAATACAAAATTGACTTTGATCATGGTTTTGGAAACCTCTAAAGGGTCCATTTTTTCCACAAATCCCTAAAAAATTGTGGTTTTCCTATTTTTTTAAACCATGAAAGCCTCAAATACAAAACTTTGCTAGGCAAAAGTTGTCGAAGGTCCTATAGAATTCTATGGAAGTTGCTCTGATTCTATTGGACCATTTTAAATCAATTTGGACTATTAGAGGTTTTCAAATTTTTTTTCTGTTAAGAATTGTCCTAAAAATGATTTTTTTTTGACATTTTAGAGGTATTCAGGGTTTTTTTGGATTGTTCAGCGTTATTTTCAATTCGTACTTTTTTATTCTGATCTTTTAATAAATATCGTGACATTTGTAGTTTTAGAAGGTTATTTGCTAAAACACAAATTAATCTCAGTTTTTTAAGAAAAGAAAGTCAACCAAACTCCCTTCCATGAATTCATTCATCAATAATTTTTCTCAAAAAAACCTGAGTGACAAAATAGACACGACAATATCAAGCATCGATTCATGTACTTTTGACGCTGAGAAAACGCAACTTTACTGGATTATCCAGCACAGGTCATGATAACAAGTAACAACTTCAGGGACATCTGCCATTGACTTGTACATGACCTTGACAAGTTTGAGATGGAGTATTTTCAGATTTGGATTTTTAGTAGCTTTGGGGTATAATAAATCTCTAAAGATTCAAGTTTTTTTCTTCTTTGAAAAAGGAAAAAGTTTTCCCTTTTAAAAAATTGAACAGATAAATCTAAGGTTTAATAAATGGGCCTCTTAGAGAAATTGAGTTTAGTTGTGGCTTCAAAAACCTCTAAAACCACTACTATTTGACCTTTAATAGGAGTTTTAGAGTTAACTTTCCTACTACAGGCCCTCATTGTATTTTTCATATTTATTTAGATTTATTGTCTAAAACAACCAAACAGTTGAAAAAAGAGCAACTAGTTTGGGTCAAATTTCAGTTTTTACCTCTGTTCAAGTTTGTTGCAGCAAAATCACACTTTTAAGTTTCTGAAATCATTTTTTTCCAGATTTATTAAGCACAAAAAAACTTGAATAAAAAAAATATTAGCATCATAGGGGCAGATTTACTAAGGTTCGAATTAAAATTTTGGAGTTGGGTTTTCGGTCAAAACTCCCAATTTCAAGTTTAAAACCACCAACTCAAATTCGAGATTTATTATCCCCGTACCCTGGAAGTCACTCGAATTCAATAGGTCGCCACCTAAAACCTGCCTAGTTCATGTAGAAGTCAATGGCGGAGGTCCACTGACCTATTTAAAGATGTTAATAGCCTTCCTTTGATAAATCAGCCAATAAATGCTCATAAAGAAGTCAACGGGAGTATTTTCAAAAGTCACAAAATTTTTCAACTCAATGTTTCAAGATCAATTAGAAATTGGACAGGGTAGAATATGGCGCTCCAGTTGTTCCTGTTTTTTTTTAATGTTTTTACGCAATATTTCGGTTTTGAGTTTTTTTCATAAAGAAGCTCACCCTTTTTTTATTTGAAAAAGTCTCGAAAGTTTGAATTTTGATAAATCTGCCCATAGTTTTGATTACAAAATTGAAAAAAAAACAGTGAAATCTGACAATGTATTCTAAATTTTTACATATTTGTTGGTTTGCGTTGAAGAGAGAATGGGCTTTGTGTATAATGGATCCCCTTACCTTGGTGTTTAGATACAGAAGTGACAGGTCAGTATTAATAAGGAACGTTATTTGGTGAAAGAGGAATATGATTGTTTTGTTTGAACTCTCTCTCTGATAGAAATATTACAGCGGCACAGCCATTCACTTCATCAAACCCACTGAATGTGCCTACGTGGGACATTTATTTCAAGGTGACACTTCCCTGTTTTTGGTTTAGAACAATAAAGACAGACGTGTATAAGAGGAATTTCTATTACAGGACAGATAACACCAGTGCAGGGAAAATTATTTTCTCCAAGGGGCCGATTCACTCAGCTCGGGTGAAGGGTTCGAATGAAAAATACTTCGAATTTCGAAGTATTTTTTGGGTACTTCGACCATCGAATGGGCTACTTCGACCTTCGAATTCGACCTTCGACTTCGATTCGAACGATTCGAAGTAAAAATCGTTCGACTATTCGACTATTCGATAGTCGAAGTACTTGCCCTTTAAAAAAAACTTCGACCCCCTACTTCGGCAGATAAAACCTACCGAAGTCAATGTTAGCCTATGGGGAAGGTCCCCATAGGCTTGCTAAGCTTTTTTTGATCGAAGGATTTTCCTTCGATCGTTTGATTAAAATCCTTCGAATCGTTCGATTCGAAGGATTTAATCGTTCGATCGAACGGAAAATCCTTCGATCGTTCGATCGCAGGATTAGCGCTAAATCCTTCGACTTCGATATTCGAAGTCGAAGGATTTCAATTCGAGGGTCGAATTTCGAAGTATTTTTAACTTCGAAATTCGACCCTTCGTGAATCGGCCCCCAAAAGTTGTGATGCCCTGTATGTATCATGTTTTAATTTAACCAAATATCGAACCCATTCACTGCTGCTGCTAAGCCTACCTAAAAGCTGTCCAGACTCCCTTTCTATTAGTCTGGGACATTATCAAGGGTGGGCAGCTAAGGCAAGTGATATTAAAGGACCAGTAACATCATAGAAACGTTAACAGAAATTCGTTGGTATCCTTTGAAAAAAAAAAACCACCCTTTATTAAGAAATAAAGTTTAATTAGTCTTGGTGGGTTTACTAATGATTTTTTTAAAAAAATGTTTTGATGTCTCTGGTCCTTTAACAGATGCAGGGAACTTTGGATCTACCACCACCTTGGAAGGTGACAGTATCTTCAAGGCTCCCACCAGTGGTGTAACTATAGAGGAAGCAGACCCTGCATTAGTGGGGGGCAGGGAGCAAGACACTTTGTTCACTAGTGAGGAAGGGGGAGCGGATGGGGTAGGGGAGCAAACCGCAGGTAGGGGTTGTGGCAAATGCCAGGCCCCTCCAAAGATTTTTTTGCCGGGGGGGGCAGGTGTTTAGTAGTTACACAAATGTTTCCCACAATGACCTGAATGAATTCCCACAACACACTTCAATCTGACACAGTGATCCCCAACCAGTGCCTCGTGAGTAACACGTTGCTCCCCAACCCCTTAGATCAGTGATCCCCAACCAGTAGCTCGCGAGCAACATGTTGCTCTCCATCCCCTTGGATGTTGCTCCCAGTGTCCTCAAAGGAGGTGCTTATTTTTGAATTCCAGGCTTTGAGGAAAGTTTTGGTTGTATAAAAACCAGGTTTACTGCCAAACAGAGCCTCAATGTAGGTTGACAATCCACATAGGGGCTACTAAATGGCCAATCACAGCACTTATTTGGCACCCCAAGAACATTTTTTATGCTAGTGTTGCTCCCCAACTCCTTTTACTTCTGAATGTTGCTCACGGGTTCAAAAGGTTGGGGATCCCTGCCTTAGATGTTGCTCCCAGTGGCCTCAAAGCAGGAGCTTATTTTTGAATTCCAGGCTTGGAGGGAAGTTTTGTTGGATAAAAACCAGGTGCACTGTCAAACAGAGCCTCCTGTAGGCTGCCAGTCCACATAGGGGCTACCAAATGGCCAATCACAGCCCTTATCTGGGATCTCCAGGTACTTTTTCCATACTTATGTTGCTCCCCAACTCTTTTTTATATTTGAATGTTTTTCATTGGTAAAAAATGTTTAGGACCTCATATCTAACAAATCAAGCACACACAACCACAATTATACTGGAATGACAAAAAACAAAAACAAAATACAATTATTGGAAAAAGGCATGAAAACTCTATCTGAAAATGGTACTTAGCACAATGTCCTGCGATATATAAATAACCCCTAAGGTGTGAGTAGCTCTAGGGTTTCTCTGCATTAGTTGATCACACACATCACTTTAATGCTGCACTTGAGCAAAGTCAGCCAGCCAGGCTCAATGGCACCAAAATGCACAAGTGCAAAGAGCATGTGCAGGTGCAATTACTTTTAATGAATGTCGTCCTATTCAGCACGATCCCCAACTGTGATTGCAATCCCCTATACTCTTTTAGCTGAATTGCTAGGTATCCAGAATATGGTTCCTGATTTGGGTACTTTTTGAAAGATTTGAAATTCACTAAATTCGAGTGAAGGATTCGAAGTAAAAAAACTTCGAATTTCGAAGTGTTTTTTGGGTTACTTCGACCATCGAATGGGCTACTTCGACCTTCGACTACGACTATCGAAGGATTCGAACTAAAAATCATTCGACTATTCGACCATTCAATAGTCGAAGTACTGTCTCTTTAAAAAAAACTTCGACCCCCTAGTTCGGCAGATAAAAGCTACCGAAGTCAATGTTAGCCTATGGGGAAGGTCCCCATAGGCTTGCCTAAGTTTTTTTCATCGAAGGATATTCCTTCGATCGTTGGATTAAAATCCTTCGAATCGTTCGATTCGAAGGATTTAATCGTTCGATCGAATGAATAATCCTTCAATCGTTCGATCGAATTTTCTGCGCTAAATCCTTCGACTTCGATATTCGAAGTCGAAGGATTTCAATTCCTAGTCGAATATCGAGGGTTAATTAACCCTCGATAATCGACCCATAGTAAATCTGCCCCTTAATGATTCATCCAAATCTGAATCATCAGCCAGTTGCATGACTTTAAACATTTGGACGAAAGAAAATGAAACATTTTGGCTCACATTAGTAATGTCCTAACCTTTTTGGTTATACAAATCAGGCTTTGAATTCAGTTTGGTATTAGGCCAAATCTTCTGTAGAGGGTTTTGTTATTCGTCTGCATCCTACAATTATGGATTTGGTGCTTCCCTAAAAATAATTGAAATTCCATTCAATTTAATTTATTGTAAGGAGAAGCTTTCCAACTTGGAAAGGACCAAGTACCTGATGCCTATTGGATCTCTCAGACCCTCAAGGACCAATCAGAGCAGCTGCCCTTTCTGCTTTCAAAACCAACTTTCTGCACAAATACTGGATACGATTGGCAATGGTTGCGGAGGATATCCAAATGATGCCGTAGGACTTAGAGACATTGAATATGGGAACATCCGGCCTGAGCGCAGTCTAACATGGAACCACTGGACCATAAAGTGTAGTTATGTCCTTGGCGGCCCCAGGGTTTTAGAGTCTATGAATTTAAAAACATTCTAAATGTTTATGAACAGGAATGAAAAATCTCAGTCCCAAATACACTGGCCTGGGGGTTTAACAACTGTGATAATATTTCCCATTTTTAAAATTATGGTTTCAACAGAAAAAAAAGAGAATTTTCTAGAGCATTATTTGCAGTGTAGTTGCGCCAAGAAGGTTCTAATGTTCCGTTATGTAACGGGGAGAAGGAAATATGACAGTAATGTGAGGTATGGACGGTGGAATAAACATAAATCTTACATACACAGACAGGGGATAGAAACACTCGGGGACATTTCTTATTGAAAATGCTCTTTCCGAACACAATTCTGTCGGCAGAGAAACTTTAATATCACATTTAATACCAGCAATGGTTTCTCAGAGCAGTTACATAGGAGCACACTGACAGCAGACAAAAAACTCGGATCTGACATCATTCCAAATATTTTATAAACTTCATAATGCAACTGTGGAAGTCTGTGGAAGTATCTACCACAGGTATGGGACCTGTTATCCAGAATGCCTGGGAGCTGGGCTTTTCTGGATTAGGAGTGGGTTATTTATTAAGTCAGAATGTCAAAAACCTGAAAAAAACAAGTTTTTTGAAATTTATTATACCCAGAGGATGGAAAAAGTCAGAATCTGAAAACCCACCATCTCAGACCTGCCGAGGTTGTATATAAGTCAATGGGAGAGGTCCCTATTCTGTTTGTAAGTTTCTGTGGTCTGAGTTGGAATTAGCCTGAAAATCTGACTATTTCTGACTTTTCGGGCAAAACTCTGAAAAATGTGCTCTTTTCGAGTAAAAGCACGGAAAAAAATCAGTCGATTTGGGGAAAAAAATCTCACTATTCGGAATTTTGCTCAATTTCATTGAGTTTTTCTTTGATAAATTGTGCATTATTAATAATAAATAAGATCAAATCGTGGATTCTAGTTTGCTTGGACTTTTTAAAATAAAATTATCAGAAATATTTTGATTTTGATCAAGTAGACCCCCCCATTATTAGGAATTATTTGGATAAAATGGAGTCTATGGGAGATGGCCTTCCTGTAACCCAGAACTTTCTGGATAACGGGTTTCCTGATGACGGATCCCATATCAGTACTTGAAAAAGTTATTGTATCAGTAGGACATCTGTTGCTTTTGCACCACTTTGTCTTAATGCCTATGTACATAAAAACACGGTCATTGATCATTGACATGAGTCCTTTGACACTTTGTTAGTCAGTGCTTATCTAGAATCAGAAAGCAAAGCTGCACTGCTGTTTCACACCAGAACAGAGGAAATAGAAGTAGAGGAAATCAGGGACCAGGGATTCTCTGCTACAAGTACAAAACAACATCAACGAGGGTTTATTTACTAAGGGGGTTATTTATCACAGTCCGAATTTATCTCAGTATTTCTAATATCAAACTTCAAGCAACTCAGAATTCCCGAATGGACCTTATTTATGAAAACAAAAGCCCGAAAAAATAGGGCCGGCAAACTTCGGAGCTTTCCCCAAAACTTCGAATTGTTCAGAGTTTTCTGGAAAAACTAAGATTTTTTTTCTCAGAAACCACAAAATCTTTGGATATCGGTACGGACATCAACGCAGACACTGGATTCTTTCCCATTGACTTATACAGGACCTCGAGAGCTTTTAGATGCCGGGGTTTCGGATTCAGAGTTTTTAGACCATTGGACTTTAATAAATTTTGAAAAATTCGTTGTTTTTTTTTTTTTTTGCTCCGAAAACTAAGAATTATTCAAGTTTCGAATATTCGGAGCTTGATAAATAACCTCCTAAGACTCCTGGACAGAAGGGTACAAAATGCACTTCTATCTGTAGGGTCAGTGCTCACAGTCTCTGGGGTGTTTGGGTCTCTGTCTACTTGAAATGCCAGAGCCGAATTTCAATCCCAGCCCCCCCCCCCCCAGGACCTTTCCACTCTCCTTTTACAGGTCTCTTCCCATTCTGTAGCAGTAACAAATGAAATACCAAATTTCTCAAGCTACAAAATGTTCAACAAGGCAGAAAGACCCTAAATAATAACATTTCCTAAACATGACCCCCATGTGCTTGTGATGGTGGCGGTCATGGGGGGGGGGTTAATACAAAAGGCTAGTGACCAGTTTAATTTACTGGGCTCAGGCAAATCATGACACCCAGAGAAAGAGAGGCGGCTATTTAAATACTGGATCAATCAATGACAAAACGCAGACGGCACCACATCAACTAACACAAGATGAAGGTTGGGGGCCGTGTGACAATTGTTTGTTGCGTATAAATGATCAATTATTCATGCAGTGTAATAATGACAAGAGCTGCACAACTTGCACTAACACCGGCACAAAAGGTTAATTGATATCTAAGGTTTGTTCTGGCTCAGGAGATGTCGGCCTGTTGAGTTTAGAAGCACAAAATCTGAATGCTGTACAGAGTAGGAACCTCTTGTTCCACTCACCTCTGTAGGATCCCCACAGCAACCTGCTTTACCCCCATCTCATGGACACATTTATTCAAAGTTGGACAGGGGTGTCCGGGGCCCACCAGCCTGTGACCTTAGGGACCCTCTCCCAATGTCCATGCAGATCCCCCCATCCTGGTGCAACACATCTCTTTAACCTTCTTTCTCTGTCACTGTGATTGGGAGAGAGGAGGAGGGGAAGGGTTTCCAGAGTCCAGGGGTCGGGGGGGTGAGGGGGTAGAGGGCCGTATTATATTTATATATACTGAAAATACAGCATCTCAAAGCTCTCGCGGTCCTGTATAAGTCAATGGGGAAGGTCCCGGTGTTTCAGGGATTTTGGACCAAAAAGTCCGAAAAGTCCGCAAAATTTGTAGTATTTGCAGAAAAGTATGAAAAATTCATACTTTTTCGGGCAAAGCTCAGAAGTTATCGGATTTTAGCCAGACCCAATTTTTTGTGACTTTTTTTAATGATAAATAAGGTCCATTCGGAGTTGATCGGATGTTTATGTTAGAAATACTTGGTAAATAACCCCCTTTAGTTAAGTAGTTTAAATTTTATAGTAATGGCATGTGTGTATCAGCTGATACAGTTGGATCCAAAAGTCCAGGTAATATGGGACCATTTCTATTGGCTGGGTCCAGGGGTCACTAGGGATGTAGCGAACTGTTCGCCCGCGAACTAGTTCGCGCGAACTTCGACTGTTCGCGTCCGCCGAATGTTCGCGAACGTTTGGGAACATTCGCATTTTGAGTTCGCGTTCGATTCGAATACAAATCGTTCGACCATTCGAATTCCTTCGACCGCTAAAATCGAACGATTTCCATTCGTTCGAACGATTGTAAGCATTCGATCGAATGAAAAGCATTCGATCGAATGGCTTAGATTGTTCGATTCGAATGAAAATCCTTCGATCATTCGATTAAAATCCTTCGATCGTTCGATTCGAACGATTTTAGCGGGTGTTCGAAGTTCGCAAACTGTTCGCGAACGTTCGCATTTTTTGCCGGTGTTCGCGAACGGCGTTCGCGAACACCAAATCGGCAGTTCGCTACATCCCTAGGGGTCACACTCCATGTTGGAATCTCCAAGTGATGGACATTTGGGGGTCGTTCTTTAGGAAGGAATTTTACCCCTGCTGCCCACCGTAGGTGATATCTCAGAGTGACAGAAAGTGGGCCTGGATCACTGATTAGACAGGCTTTACAGTACTGATACGGCTCATTTGAAATGAAACTGTTGGCATGTAAAAACACATTTATGTAAACCTGATTAACTATTGTATCGGCTTGAAAGTAGGTTAATGAATGATGAGAGTATCCCGTGCCCTCAGCTCATTTGAATTACTTGGTTATTATTATGTTTATACTTATTAAGTAATTGAAAGAGTTTTTAAATAGGAGTTAACAAAGAAGCTTCTGGATCTGTCTATAGCAGCAGTGAACAACTAGTGATCCCCCAGAGCTACGGCTCCCATATTCCCCTGACAGCTGGCGGCCTCAGTTTGCCCAAGGCTGTTCTATACAAACTAATATCAAATGACTCAAATTTGGAATTAGAGGGGAACACATGATAGTGACAATTTTAAAATCATTTCCTTAGTGTTCATTTACTCATCAGATATCATATTAGGGACTTCACCAGTGCTCCCGAATGACTGAATGACCCCAACCTTTTTTACCCATGAGCCAATTTAAATGTAAAAAGAGTTGGAGAGCAACGCAAACATAAACAAAGTTCCTGGGGTGCCAAATAAGTGCTATGATTTGCTATTTGGTAGCCTCTATGTGTACTGACAGCCAACAAGAGGCTCTGTTTGGCAGTACACCTGTTTTTTATGCAACTAAAACTTGCCTCCAAGCCTGGAATTCAAAAATAAGCTCCTGCGTTGAGGTCAGTGGGAGCAACAGCCAAGGGGTTAGAGAGCAACATGTTGCTCATGAGCTACTGGTTGGGGATCACTGCTCTAAAGGCTCCAACATTGCAGCCCTTGATGTCTCAGTTCAAGACCCTTTGGTTGTAGTCTTTGGAAAAAGCCCTTTTAGTATGACCTTTTTTCCTTCCTTAGGCTCTCCTCGTTCCCAGGAATTCTTCTTGTTGCTGGACAAAATGCCAAACTACAACATGGTAAAAAAAACTAATTATGGGATTTAGGGAACCCTTCATAGATACTAATATTGCTTCTAACATTACACAAGTTTGTAAATAGGGATCTTAAATATAATGCATAGCAAACCTTGCTGATGTCATTATCTCAGTTACCGGAGAAAGCTTAGATCATTCAAATGCTGCTCTCAGTGTGAAATAATTCTCCAGTGTGGTGGAAGGAAGGACAATAATGACACTGTGACCCAGCCAACTCACAGGCCTATAGGAAGTCACCTAAGGATTCATGGAATTAATGCGCATGCACACCATGTATATATATATATATATATATATATATATATATATATCTATATATATATATATATATATTGTTCATACGTCTATATAGTCTTGGTCTTCTCCAGGGTGTGATTTCTAACAGAATTTGTCTTACAAATTTACTTCTATTCCCTTTCTTTGATCTATTTAAAGGAGTTGACGAACATGAACTGCTTTTCCACCAAACCTGAATTGTTCTTGACTTTGCGAGTACTTACCATTGACCTTGGAGTGACAGATTTAAGACAGACACACTCAGTGCATCAGAGATACATCGTGAAGACACAAGACAAGCATGAACCTAATTTCACTTAGACTGGAAATATCAGAGAAGAAGGACAATCTCAGCTCCAGACTTTGCAGCCCAGTGAAAGGAGTGAAATCCTAATTTCCAGAGTTGTGTGACATAACTGGATGCCCATTGAATTCTAAGGATATTTGTGTTTATGAAAATGGCCTGTATGGTAGGGCTCCAGTCTGAAAAAGCACTCGGGCAGTGCACCTCTTCATAAATTCATTTCACAAGCCAGTGCCTTAACAATATGGCGGTGTAATTGTTTTCAGAATGTTGACACACTTTCATTTGATATTATCTCCTGGTCATGACTAGGTCACTTGGAACTCAATGGCTTTAGGGAAGAGAACCATTGGAAAGGGCTGCAAAGCTACACTATCATAAATCAGGACTGTACACGAAGTCTCTAGCCTTACATATATCTTTTTATATGGAAAAACTTTTTTCCTTTCTAGCTATTTCTATGACAAAAGAACAATGTTTTTTAAACTGCATTGGCAATTGGACCAAGCTAGGAAGGCTGGTGTAGCTGAGGCCACCACATTGAGAAATCTGCCTTTAAACATATGAGCATATTCTTTAATTCAGGGCTGTGGTGGGGTAGAGAGAAGAAGCTGAAACTTCACCCAAGCCAGACCGATCTTGACTCTCTTACTAACCTACGTTTATAAAAAAAATGGCAGACCAACTGAAGAAACTCTAAAACCCATGGTGGTACCAATTGGGTAAAACTGATCTGACTTAGGTCTAAAAACACAGCACCACCAAATTATCCAATAGAGCCTCAGAAATAAGCGCTCATCTTCAAAACATTTCTTTTTAGAGAGGCTCACCACATAGATGAGGAGGCTCAGTTGCTCTGCCCCAAGCCTTCAGCATAAGGGAGCGGACATCACTGTATTGTTTGTAGGGTAGGCACTCAAGGAGCAATCCTCCAGGCAGTTATGGTAAAAACAGGTCTTTATCGAAGTACAAGTGTGGATTACATCCTTAAATTTTTCGTGTTCTCACAATACTTAAGCTGGCCATAGACTCAAAGATCCACTCGTTTGGCGACATTGCCAAAGGAGCAGATATGCCACTAACGGCATGGCTATATCGGGGGTAATCCGAATGTTCGGCCGTAAAGTCGAACCATCGGATTACGATACGCCAAGGGGCTCAGATGGGTCGGTCGGGTTAAAATCAACCCTTCCCGATCGATACCGTGGCCAGATATCGATCGGGAAGACCCGTCGGAAGCCCCCATACATGGGCAGATAAGCTGTCAAATTGGTCTAAACGACCGATATCGGCAGCTTTATCTCCCGTGTATGGCCACCTTAAGCCATAGGCCTATGATTAAGTGTTGTGAGAACACGAAACGTATAAGGCTGTAATCCACACTTGTACTTCAATAAAGACCTGTTTTTATTATAACCGCCTGGAGGATTGCTCCTTGAGTGCCTACCCTAAAAACGATATGCAAAAAAACACTCACCCCAAATCTCCCCCTAACTGGCCTTCAGGCTGGGCCCCTTAGCTCATAACAAGGTTACAGATATATAAAGAACATTGGGGTAACAGTGACCCTGCTATAGTTCCAGGGGTACCCAGGGTACAAACAAGCAATCACCCCAAATCTCCCCCTAACTGGCCTTCAGATTGGGCCCCTTAGCTCATAACAAGGTTACAGATATATAGAAACATTGGGGTAACAGTCACCCTGCTATAGTTCCAGGGGTACCCAGGGTACAAATAAGCCCTCACCCCAAATCTCCCCCTAACTGGCCTTCAGACTGGGCCCCCTTAGCTCATAACAAGGTTACAGATATATAGAAACATTGGGGTAACAGTCACCCTGCTATAGTTCCAGGGGTACCCAGGGTACAAATAAGCCCTCACCCCAAATCTCCCCCTAACTGACCTTCAGGCTGGGCCCCTTAGTTTATAACAAGGTTACAGATATATAAAGAACATTGGGGTAACAGTGACCCTGCTATAGTTCCAGGGGTACCCAGGGTACAAACAAGCAATCACCCCAAATCTCCCCCTAACTGGCCTTCAGATTGGGCCCCTTAGCTCATAACAAGGTTACAGATATATAGAAACATTGGGGTAACAGTCACCCTGCTATAGTTCCAGGGGTACCCAGGGTACAAATAAGCCCTCACCCCAAATCTCCCCCTAACTGGCCTTCAGACTGGGCCCCCTTAGCTCATAACAAGGTTACAGATATATAGAAACATTGGGGTAACAGTCACCCTGCTATAGTTCCAGGGGTACCCAGGGTACAAATAAGCCCTCACCCCAAATCTCCCCCTAACTGACCTTCAGGCTGGGCCCCTTAGTTTATAACAAGGTTACAGATATATAAAGAACATTGGGGTAACAGTCACCCTGCTATAGTTCCAGGGGTACCCAGATCACAAATAAGGACTCACCCCAAATCTCCCCCTAACTGGCCTTCAGGCTGGGCTCCCTTAGCTCAAGATTACAGATAGAAACATTGGGGTAACAGTCACACTGTGAGGAAATACTGTAATACTTATGAATGTGACACTTAGCATTTCATATATTTACATATTTGATAATATTTTCAATAGAATCAGGCTATATCAATGGTTGTATCCCTGTGCCTTGATTCCTATATGTCTACAAGATATAAAATGATTTCATGTATTAATTCTCCTGCCTGTAACCATAATATCTCTTACTGATATCCAACAAACAATATTATTGCTGCAAAAATCATTTCACATGAAAAAAAAAACACAAAAACAAAAAAAAATGATGTTTGTTAATAATTTAACAATTTATGAACCCCGCCTGACTGTGGAAAGGTCAGAGAAAAATGGCAATTGCTCCTCAAGTGATCGGTGAGAAGGAGGAGGAAAAATGGTTGTAATCTAAACATGACAGCAGCTCCTGTGACATCATATAAATGGCAGGATTGGGAAGTGGCAAATTGAGCGGAGCTGCCTTTGATGTGTCAATAAACAAGTTCAAGGTGACATGTCGGATCAATACCGTGCGACAAGAATCATCCTACAAATTTACTGCAAAGTAATTGGGTGCAAAATGACTCAACTCAACCTTCACATTGCAGAAAATCAGACAGACAACCTTTAGAGAGCTCTTTGTATGTGTCAGTGCCCGCGCCTGGCTGCTCCGAGGTGACACAGAGAGAGAAGAAAGCAAACAAGGGTCTCCAACTGCTAACTGCCAGTTCCGCATGGCTGAGCATTTTGGGAGTAACAGTATGAAGGCAGTGAATGGGCGATCCAAGACTTAACATAACAAAGCAAGTGACAAAATATAAAATAAATGGGATGTAACGGGTGGAAAGCATTCTAGTTTTGGTTGGGGATAAATGGAAGACTTCACCTGTCTTTAAGGTGAAATAAATCCAAATGAAATAAAATATGATTTAAAGCAACTTTTAGAATACAGGTTATTAAGCAGCTGAAAGGGTTATGTATTGAGTTGGAGTTCTCGTTCTTGAGTGACCAACTGAAGAAACCATATTCTAGATTAGGGTTTCTAACAAGGTGTTCTCATTTGTGTTGGCTTGGTCCTCAGAAACCTTTTACCAAGGGACACAGGTTGGGCAACTGTATACACACGATAGAACGTGTAATTGTCATATTCCAGTCCTTCTGCCTCTATCTTGTTTTACTGCTGCCATCTTGCTCTAATGTGGCCATCCTGTCCCACTGCCATATCTGTCCCCACTGTCTCCATTGTGGCCTACTGTCACTATCTTGCACGCCTTTCTCCATTCTTCCCTCCTGTCACTATATTGTCCTACTATCACCATGTTACTGTTGACATCTTGTCCTACTATACGTGTCGTTGTGCGTACATGTGTGATGGTGTTGAACGGGTATGTGCTTGGTAGGGGAGCGTGCAAAATGGGTGGAAGGTGCTGCCGGTCTAGTGGTAGCCAAAAGAAGCAGCTGCCCAGTCCCCTTCAATAGTTGCACCCTAGGAAGCTGCCTCATCTGCCTACCCCTAGTTCCGGCCCTGCATCTTGCCTCACTGTCTCCATCGTGCTCTATGGCCATCATCTTGATCTGCTATCTCCATGCTTTGCTACTATCTCCAACTTTCCTGGCTGTCTGCATCTTGCCTTAGAGTTGCCAATGTGTACTACTGTTGTCATCTTCTCCTAACGGCCACCATCTTGTCATACTGTCAGTATCCACTGTCACATATTTCCCCAATGTCTCCATTGTACCCTGCTATCACTATCTTGCACCGTTTTCATCTTTCCCTCCTGTCTCCACCTTACTCTATAGTAGCCATCTTGTATTACTATCTATATCTTCTATAACAGCCACTCTCTTGCCTACTATCTCCATATTGTTCTAATATTGCCATTTTGTCCTACTGTTGCCATTCTCCCCAATGGTTACTATATTGGCCCACAGTCACTGTTTTGCCCTGTCATGTCCTTCTCGCCCTACTGTTGTCATCTTGTCTTACTATCTCCATATTTTCCTACAGTCACCATCTTGCTTCATTGTTTCCATTGTGCTCTGTGATCACCATCTTGACCTGCTATCCCCATGTTTTGCTACTATCTCCACCTTTCTCGGCTGTCTCCATCTTGCCTTAAAGTTTCCATTTTGTCCTACTCTTCTCTTACTAGCTTTATCTTCTCCTACAGCCACACTTTTTACTGTATCCACTGTCGAAACATTACCACTGTCTCCATTGTGCTCTACTGTCACCATCTTGCCCTGCTTTCTCCATCTTTCCCTCCTGTATCCTGCCAACTTGCCCTACTGTTGCCATTTTGTCTTACTGTTTTTATCTTCTAAAACATCCACCATATTGCCTCACTGTCTTTATTGCACTCTACTGTCAACATCTATAACCATTTTTGCTACTATCTCCACCTTTGCTGTCTCCATCTTGTACTACTATTGCCTTTTGTCCTACTGTTACCATCTTCCCCAATGGTTATGATTTTGCCCCACAGTCACTGTTTTGCCCTGCCACCTTCATCTTGCCCTTACACATAGACAAATATGCACTTGCCTTAGTAAATCTGCTATGTTTTCACCCTTCATACTGTTGTTGTGTGGGGCCCTAGGGCAGACCCTCTATACGTCGCTTAAAGACACCTCTATGTAACAGTACAAACTTTTACTCATCCCCTCTTGCTGAATTTCAAATTTTAATTCATGAATATATTATTTTGGATATGTCAACGTACAAAATCAGACATTTTCTCCCAATATGTAAAGTAGGAGTAAGTTTATAAAGCAATGTAATGTATTTGGGATGATGAATCTGGAGAGGAATGGGAGTATTTATTGATGCCATTAGCCGAACTTTGCACAGGAGGCTCGTATGCAAATTTAAATGATTACGAATTTGGCTCTTGGTTAACAAGGTTCACTGGAAAAAAAAACTGTCTATTATTTTAAAACTAGAGGCCTTGCCTCACATTCAAGATTGATTTTGATTTCACAAATGATTGCAAAGTGAAATAATGATCTGTGGATGTAGGAAACATATCCAGCTGTCACCAAGACACATGAGCTCAATACGGGAGGGAAAAAAATCTATTTTCTTAAACTGTTAACTCTTTGCTTGACCGACTCTCATGCCAGGATGCAAATATATGTATATAATCAGGTGATACTCGCTCTGCTTTCCTGCTGATACATTTCAGCTTGTGTCTCTAGCACCAACAGAATCCCATAACCCATAACTGCCCAGATTTAAGGAGAAAAGTACGGAATTGTAGGGGAAGAGGTGAAAATAAAAAGAAAAAAATACTTTTTTTTTTTTTTTACAGGGAGGCAGATTTATTAATGAAATTAAACAAAATATTTTAGCACATTGTTCCATATATTTTTACAGATATGACTCCAGATATCAGATGTTGATTTTTCTCATACTAATAAGAATTTTTTTTGTTAAAAACCCCAAATTAAATTTATTTGCAACGTTTTTCTAGAATGACAGAAAAAAACAGGATCTCATGAATTTTTTATGGGTTCGCATGGTTTTTTGAAGACACAAAATCAAATTCATGATTTACACTGCAAAGATCATGGTAAACACTTGAATTTGAATGTTGATAAATCTATCCCCTTGATGGCAGCTGAATTCAGATTGCAGTGGAAATCATAGTCAGACCCAAGAATCCAGGAAGTCCTAGATAGGGTTTTTTTCTTTTTAAATAAAGATTTAAAAGCAGTGAAAATGGCACCTAAACTCCTCTCCAAGGTTGAACTATGGACCCTCCCTTTGATGGTGCAAAATAAAAATCTTGAAGTTTATGTTAAATGTTCTACAATATTGGGAGGCCCATTTATCAAAGGTCGAATTTCAAATTCATGTGAGTTTTTTTTAACTTGAATTTAATTTGAATATACTCAAAATTTGACTGTGAATTTAAGAAAAAAAATAGAATATCTAAAACTCAAACGGATATTACCGACCCAAAAACCCGAATCTAATAATTAGAATCTAATTTGACTAAACTCGAATCGGGTTTTTTCTTCGAAAAATGAATGAATGTCAGGAAGGCTAATAACATCTTCAAATTGGTCACTCAACCTCTCCCATGGACTTATACATGAACTTGGCAGGTTTAAGGTGGAAAATAGTCAAATTCTAATTATTCCCACAGTATAGGTTTGATAAATCTTGAAATTCAAATTCGAATTCAAATCGAGTTTGGATAATTCACACAATCAAAAATTTTAATTGAATTCGAATTTCCTTTTCAACCCTTAAAAAATCTGCCCTTGAATGTTCTGCCTGTCTTAAGCATGTGTAGTACTATCCTTAACTCCTTGATCTTCTGTTGCCCTAAGACTCTCCATCCAAAACTGGCCGTGGGCAAGATGTTTCACATCTTTAGTGGCAAGGTTTTTATTATTAACAATGTTATCATATAATGAGCAGTGATGGGCAAATTTGCCTTGTTTCGATTCGCCAAAGAATTTGTGCAAAACTATGAAAAATTTGCGAAACAAGAATTTTGATGCCCACGTCAATTTGCATCAATTCTGACAATTGCGTCAATTTTGATGCCCTCCTTAAAGTCAATTGGCGTCCGAATAATGTTGACGCGCGTCAATTTTGACGCAAGCGACTATTCCGACTGCCGCCCAAATTTTTTGATGCTGGGGAATTTTGCCCCAGTTTTGCTAACTTATTCGCCGGCAGTGAAACGTGGAAATTCACCGCAAATCTGCACCTGCCAAATTTTTTCGCCCATCACTAACAATGAGGTCTTGGGTATATGTTGGGGGGCTATAAACATTTCTTGGGGTCCTGCATCTGACTTGTGGGTCCCCACTTAGAGATTGTTTTCTATGATTGTTTTCTATGATAAAATGTCCTATAGAGTTTATAATTCTTGGTTTTGTGCCTAATGCAGAAACAAACAGTGTCAGACTGTGGGGGGCGCGAGGCGGGACCAGAGGGGCTCCCGCAACAAGGGGCAACACCCGCCCTCGGCCCCTGACACCCCCTGCCAACTTTATGGCTATAACATAACATTGGTATAAGCTAAGGGGGGACTGGCCAAATGTTGGGCTCAGAGAAGGAGCTTGAAACAAACAAATATTAAAGGGGTGGTCCACCTTTAAGTTAACTTTTGGGGGCCGATTCACTATGGGTCGAATATCAAGGGTTAATTAACCCTTGATATTCGACTAGGAATTAAAATCCTTCGACTTCGAATATCGAAGTCGATGGATTTAGCGCAAATAGTGCGATCGAACGATCGAAGGAATATCCTTCAATCAAAAAAAGTTAGCCAAGCCTATGGGGACCTTCCCCATAGGCTAACATTGACTTCGGTAGCTTTTAGATGGCGAACTAGGGGGTCGAAGTTTTTTTTAAAGGGACAGTACTTCGACTATCGAATGGTCGAATAGTCGAAAGATTTTTACTTCAAATCCTTCGATTCCAAGTCGTAGTCGAAGGTCGAAGTAGCCCATTCGATGGTCGAAGTAGCCCAAAAAAAACGTTTTTTACCTTCGAATCCTTCACTCGAAGTTAGTGAATCGGTCCCTTAGTATGTTATAGAACGGCTAATTCTAAGTAACTTTTAAATATAATTTTTTAATTTTTTTTAATTGTTTCTGAATAATTTGCCATCTTCTTCCGACTCTTTCCAGCTTTTAAATGGGGGTCACTGATTCCATCCAAAAAACAAATGCTCTGTAAGGCTACACATTTATTGTTATTGCTATTTTTTTTTCTAACTCACTTTCCTATACAGGCCTCTCCTATTCCAGTCTCTAATTCAAATCAATCCATAGTTGCTAGGGAAATTTGGCAACCAGATGGCTGAAATTACAAACTGGAGAGCTGCTGAATAAAAAGCTAAATAACTAAAAACCACAAATAATAAAAAATGAAAACCAATGACAAATTGTCTCACTCTCTATATCATACTAACACTTAACTCAAAGGTTAAAAAGCCCTTAAAAACCAACTTGTAACTAAATATCTATCATTCAACATCATCACATTTTATTTAATCAGGAATTTTGCCAGATGTCCAGCTGCTATTGAGGAGTGTTGATTTAGGGGCAGATTTATCAACGGTCAAAGTGAAAATTCGAAGTAAAAAAATTAAAATTTCGAGCTATTGTTTGTGTACTTTGACTAGGGAATAGTCCAAATTCGATTAAAATTTGAAAAACAGTTTGAAAATTCGAATATCGAAATGTATCAAGTACTGTCAGCTTTGACCATTCGCCATCTAAAACCTGTTGAATTTATTTTAGCCTATGGGGGACCTCCTAGAACCTATTTGGAGTCAATTGGTGGACTTTGAAAATTCAAAGTTTTTTTTTGAAAAAACGTCGAATTTAATTTGGTCGAATATGATGTTATTTTTCAATAAATATCAGTTAATCTTTTTTTTATTCAAATTTCGAAGTTATGGGAGTTCAAAAAAACTCCCATTACTTCGAAATTCAACCCTTGATCAATCGGCCCCTAAATGTATGTTTGGTCAAATGCATCATTAGCAAAGGCAACCAATCAGCAGTCAGCTTTTATTGGCCCACAGCAGTTAGAAAAATGAAAGCAAACATCTGGTTGTTGTGCTTGATGGATTAGGCCAAATGTGTTCATGATTGAACATAACGTTATTGGCCCAACAGAGAATTCCGATTAGTGGTAGTTCACCTTTAAGTTAACTTTCAGAATGTTTTAGAATGTTATAAAATGGCTAATTTCTAATTTGTATAGTTTTGAATGATCTGACTTCTTCTTCTGACTTTTTCCAGCTTTCAGATGGGGGTCACTGACCCCGTCTAAAAAAACAAATGTTTTTTTTATTTGTTATTGCTACTTTTTAGTATTCATCTTTCTATTAAGGCCTCTCCTATTCATATCCCAGTCTCTTATTTAAATCAATGCGTGGTTGCTAGGGGAATTCAGACCCCAGCAACCAGATTGTTGAAATTGTAAACTGGAGAGCTGCTGAATATCTTAAAAACCACAAATAATAAAAACCAACTGCAAATTGTCTCAGAATATCACTCTCTACATCATACTAAGGGGCAGATTTACTATGGGTCGAATATCGAGGGTTAATTGACCCTCGATATTCGACTAGGAATTTAAATCCTTCGACTTCGAATATTGAAGTCGAAGGATTTAGCGCAGGAAATTCGATCGATTGATCGAAGGATTATTCATTCGATCGAACAATTAAATCCTTCGAATCGAACGATTCGAAGGATTTTAATCCAACGATCGAAGGAATATCCTTCGATCAAAAAAACTTAGGCAAGCCTATGGGTCCTTCCCCATAGGTTAACATTGAGTTCGGTAGCTTTTATCTGCCGAACTAGGGGGTCGAATTTTTTTTTAAAGAGACAGTACTTCGACTATCGAATGGTCGAATAGTCAAACGATTTTTAGTTCGAATCGTTCGATAGTCGTAGTCGAAGGTCGAAGTAGCCCATTCGATGGTCGAAGTAGCCCAAAAAACACTTCAAAATTCGAAGTTTTTTTAATTCAAACCCTTCACTCGAATTTAGTAAATCTGCCCCTAAATGTTAACGCAAAGGTGAACGACCCCTTTAATATATTATTAGCATAGCAACTATAATGAGATAAATATGCGAATATTTGACTTGCCGGCTTTTTATTTCCCTTTTAATTACAAGGAAACATTATGCTGGGATCGCCACTTTTTCATAACACGCCAGACAGCCTATAATCACTTAATGACCACTGTAATTAATGAACAAGTTTGTTAAGTAAATTGTCTTGAGGTCAATCTTATTAATTAACTTTAAGGGACAATTTGGGAGGCGGAATTGATTTTTATGTTTAAAATAATTGTTTATGGCTAAACCTAGTTAAACAGTGGGAGTTGGTGCTTGTGAGCGAGTGCAGCACGCGGTGCACGAGTAATAAATAGCGTGTGGCCTTTAGCAATTAAACAGCCATTGTAGGGATAACAGTCAGATGATTCTGAGTCGGACTGAATGATATATAATGCAACAGGACAGTGGGTAAACTGCTACCAATCAACTGTAATAGCAAATAAATGCAGTTTAATGTAATCAAACTTCAGTTTAGCATTTGATCAGATTTTTTATATCTTTTAATATGTATATAAGCTTCAATGCCAGGTGTTTATTATACAGTATAGCTGGGCTACCTGTAGGCAGCTGGACTGTTCCAAAGCCAGGCAGGCTTAACAAATTGGCTTTGACAGATACTATGGCAGCATAGGTATTCCCCTGTAGTAAGCACAATTCAGCAGCAACAGCCCCTAAATTTGGTCATAGTCTGTACAGAGAGATACTATATATTATGGCAGCATAGGTATTCCCCTGTACTAAGCACAATTCAGCAGGAACAGTCCCTAAGTTTGCTCATAGTCTGTACAGAGAGATCCCATAAAACTATGGCAGCATAGGTATCCCCTGTACTAAGCACAATTCAGCAGGAACAGTCCCCTAAGTTTGCTCATAGTCTTTACAGAGAGATCACATAAAACTATGGCAGCATAGGTATCCCCTGTACTAAGCACAATTCAGCAGGAACAGTCCCTAAGTTTGCTCATAGTCTGTACAGAGAGATCCCATAAAACTATGTCAGTATAGGTATTCCCTGTACTAAGCACAATTCAGCAGGAACAGTCCCCTAAGTTTGCTCATAGTCTGTACAGAGAGATCACATTAAACTATGGCAGCATAGGTATCCCCTGTACTAAGCACAATTCAGCAGGAACAGTCCCCTAAGTTTGCTAATAGTCTGTACTACTACTAAATATTATAGATCAGGAACAGTCAATATGTGTGACTAGTTACAGCTGCCATATTTATGTTTATGTGTTGCCAGTACAGATATAAGGACTCATTTTCCAAATCAAGTGCAATGTGTTACAATACAACAATGCAGTGTTATTTGACAGCTGAGTACCCTGGTAACAACTACATTTTGATAGCTGAAACTGTCAGTTATATAAAGAGGGTGTGTATCCTGCATCTGCTCCCGGTCCCAAATCACATGGCAGGGGCTTGTTCTTTACTAATGTCCAACAGAGAGACTGATCTGCTCGTTCCCTGGTGGATTCCATTCTAGGGCTATTTGGAAATAGCATTTGAGAGCTGGGCCTGGATATAAGGCCATGAAGTGGCAGGTTATTGATCAATTAATGCACAATCAATGCTGCATTATGTTAGAAAGGTTTATATGCAAAGCACTGGCTGATTGGATTGTGACATTTCAGCTCACAGCTCGTCCCTCTGTCTGTCTGCCCACGGCTCGCTGCTCTCTGTTATTAACTGCTACAACATCTGGTTTTATAATTAAAAATAATTGTATTGGAATCCTATAAGCACAGAGGCATTCATATCATAGGAATTAATTTGTTCAACCTCTCCTCTCGATTTAACTTGATTTCCAAATAACACTATCATAGACTGTATCTGCAGGAGGCTCCCAGGAGTCAAACCTTTTTTATTCTACCGATTGATTGCTGAGCCCATTCTTGTACAGTGGATACCAGTCTTGCCAATTGCATCTTCTTACCTTTATATAATACTGCTATTAGTAGAGCTAATTCACCCAAAAATGTGATATATTTATACTTGTCGGTAAGTGTCTGGTGGTCTTTAATCACCTTCATTGGAACTGTGATCAGTTTTGATCCGTGGGTCCCCAAGTAGGAAGGGGCAAGTCTAGAATGAAGCTGTAGGGTGTCATAACAAACGGGGTGTCAGGCAAAATCTTTTTGTGTGAACCCTTGAAAAATATGGTATAAGTGCCAATACTGTATGTTGTGCCAATAATTATAGGGGTCATTTAAGAGAGGAAAGCCAGGGAGGAAAGTGCACAAAACCAGGTGCTTTCAGACGTTTTTTGGGATTTTGCACCCGACCTTCCACGCTAATTGAATTACCTGTGGCCGCCCCCATGAATACCGTGCTGCCTGTGTTTAGTAGCTATATATTCATGAGGAGCGGGAGTGCTTCCTACCCTTTTCCTAATCTGTGCATCATTCCAACAAGTTAGGGTGCAGCAGCAGACCCAGGCAAAAACAGGGCCCAGCTTCAGATTGGGGGTCCAGGGCCCACCGGGGATGTGTTCTTAGCAGGCCCGGACTGGCAATCTGTGGGTTCTGGCAAATGCCAGAGGGGCTGCTATAAGGTGCCATAGAAAGTCAGTATTTAGTGGGCCGGTGGGGGCTGTTTGGGCCTCTATGTGGGCTGGTTGGGCCTCTGTGTACCTGAAATGTCATTGCCTATTTTAATTCTCAGTCCGGACCAGGTTCTTAGGGGCCCCACCGGGCCCTCTACCCCAGCTATGAGGTCCACCCAGTGCCGCAACCCCCCTTCCCCCCTCCCCCCCTGCATGGTCCTTGTTGCAATAAGAACAGTCCCAAATGGAACCTCTCTATAGCAAAAAAAGTGCTTTATATAGTAATAAGGATTAACTGTCAATCTGGAACCCATAACTGATTAGGTATTTACTGTCCTTATTCTACCTGCTTTTGCTGATTGGTTGCTATGAAGACATTTGCCCATGATACCAGATTACAACCCTATCATACACAACCAGCTAGTTCACTAATCTCACAGAAAAATTGTCCCAAAGCGCAGCCAAGAAAATGGAGAAGAATGAATGTTTCCTGTATGAAGTGTCTGTTTCTTTCTGTACTTGAAGCACTTTGTGTCCATATCTGTCCCAGTTAAGGTTTAATGGTGGTGGGTGCTGTATGTATACATTGGCCCTGAGTCCAAACTTAATTCTATTTCTACTATTCTGCTCTACAACATGGTGATACTGGAGCGGCAATTGGGTTCATGGGTTTGGAACTGATCCCTGCAACAAATGGGAGATCAATGTCTGCCACAGGAGTGCACTGGTCACATTTTGCACTAGTATAGTGACCCATCACAATCAATCGACAGATATTTTTCAATAAGCTGAATCTAGGTAATTAATAAAAGCCGATTTCTGACTGGTTGATATGGATAAGTGTACTGGAGCAGTATAGCCACGTCATATAAACTCCAGAGCTAAAGGGCTCACTTTTGCACCTCTTAATGCTTCAGCACTTGCAGCAGACCCAGAAGTAAATGACACCTAAAACTTAAAACCTGCTGAGCTTTTCATTTTTTTGTTGGGGGAAAAAAAAACATTGGAACGCTAAAGTGGTTTTAACATCCAATTCTTAAATTGGCCCCCGAGTATCTGGCAGCTTTACTCCAGCCGTGGCTCTAAATCCCACAATGCCTTGCAGCATTCTCTGTCACAGACCCATTCCCATCACCTTGTTAAAAGGGTAAATTACAGAGTTACTAAGGGCCGTTTCATAAAGCCACTTTGGACCATCAAAGCATTAATAATGTATGTACTGTATATATATATATATATATATATATGGCTTTTGTACCGAGTCATCAGTTTAGCTGCATTTTCCATCTGTTTCATTGAGAATAAGGAGGTATGTCATATCCCTTTGCTTTTATTTCAAGGGCCATTTCATGGGTTTGACCTTGTTTACTCGGATGTGTTACCCTAGAGGAAGCAGATCTTGACATCATGGTTGGACCTAGAGGGTTATTGTCGGCCCAGCAAACAACTAATGAGCAATTTCAGTAGATCATTCTGAAAAATGGCCTTTTCCCAAAACATATTGGGGCCCCTTAAAATAATTTTGCTGTAGAGCCCAGAAACTTTTCCTTAAGTCACTGCTCTTATTCACATTTCCCTCGGTCATTAATTGAATCTTTCTGATGCTCTCGCTTATCTTAAAGGACAAGGAAAGGCAAAGTCACTGGGGGGGGGGGGGGCAATTTATTATGCAGCCCTCAGTGACTGTAATTGCTTCCCCCATACCCTATGTCGGTGCTCCATTTGTTTAAAAATTACACCAACAGGCAGTGTGGGCTACGTCTTTCCACCTTTTCCCCTCAGTGCCAGTTCAGGCTTGGCGCATGTTTATATTCAAACCCTTTAGGCAGATGAAAGCTGCCTATTGCCCCCCCCCCAGTGACTTCACCTTTCCTTGTCCTTTAATCCTCAAAGATTGAAATATAGAACTAAAGCCTGTGCAGCACAGGGTCAATATTTGAGTGCTGTTACTTTTAAAGAAGGTGTTTGATTTTTATGTGAAGGACAGGACTGCCCCCTGTAATCATGGGACCCCTTACTACCAAGTTAGCAGGGTCCTGCCCCCAGAGGACCCCAATTATTAGCCCAACAGTCACCTGGGCCCCTTGAGTGGCAGGCCCAACCAACAAGTAGAGTGTCAGAAGCACACTGAAAATGACATATACCATTTGTGGTACCAGGTGCTGTACTGGGGGATCCACGCCTGCCTCAAGGGTCAGAAAATCTCATTAGGAAAAATGGCAACAGAACATTGAAAACTTTTTGAAGTAGTGTAAGGTTTATTTAACCCTAAAACATACAGAAAAAGCCAAGCTTGATAAAGGGCCCGGGTGGCCCGAAACTTTGCTGTTTCCTGTATATTTTGGGGTTAAATAAACCTTTCACTCCTTCAAAAATGTTTCAGTGTGCTGTTGCCATTTTTCCTAATGAGATTTTCGGACCCTTGAAGCAGGCGAGGGTCCCCCAGTACAGCACCTGGTACCACAAATGGTATATGTTCAGGGGTGTGAGCTCTCTGGTTTTGTTTTTTGCAACCAACAAATAGAATGAAAACAATGTCACCATGTAAACATGGTCATGCCTGGATAATCCCCAGTCACACCCATTATATCAAAGCCCTGCCCATGATCTACCCAAACTTTGCTCACTATCTAGAAGCTTTGTGACCCGAGATTTACAGCTTTGTGTCTCTTGTTCCCACCCTTTGCCACAGGACCATTGACTGGAGTAGCCACCTCATGTTAGCCCTGCAGAAGGTGCTGCAACTTGGTTCTGCTCTGTGAATCTTCTCATATTCTGACTACAAGTTGGTTTAAAGAGTAGTGAATTGTCTAAAGCTCTATCTAAAGCCATATAATGTTATCCGGTAACGTCAAAGTTGGTTACACACAGATAAATAAACAAAAAGGTGATTCTATTATGCACCAATGGCGCACGTGGCTCAAGTTGAGGTGCTTCACCCCTGGCCTACAACGAGTATCAGTATAAATCTGGGCTTCTGTTTTATTCCAGGCTTTCCCATTCCATAACTTTTGTTCTCAGTCAACTAAAACACCATCTAAAAATGTCCCCAAACCTTTGATATACATTAATATCCCCTTTTGCCTTCTTCCAGTGATTGGAACCCTAAATATAACATTAACTTCCCCAGCTCATTAAATATATCTCTGGAATCTGTCAGCTGGGTGAGTGCTGTAGAGAAATCTAATTTATCCATATGCTGCTTCGAGTTAGACTATTGGCCTCATTACCGCTTGGATTAATAATTGAACATGCATTGATTTCTGTTGCAAATATTAAAACTGTATGTATGTATATGCCTCTTAATGCAGGGCACTTACGCACTACATTTACTTATGCAACGGTTAAAGAAAGCCAGGATTTTTTTTTAACTTTGTAAATCGTTTCCCTGGTTTTAATGAAGGTTTGTAAACCACTTACTTTATGTCAATTAAACACGCGGACATCAAGCTACTGGCTGTACGAAAGTTCCTCCGTGGGTTTTTCATCTGCGGCAGTGTAATAGCAGCGTATTAGAAGTTAACGGAATTGTAGAGGGGAGTCAGTCATTGCTGAGCAGATTTCAACTCATGTGTCCATATGTATGCAATCAAACAGATGATGTTATAGACTTCATTGGAATTCAAGGGATGAACTGAAGGAATTCCACACTTATCCAAAATGTGAGAAGAACAGTGCCTACTTAATTGGTGGCCAACACATAACACGTGTTGTTGATGACAAACATGGAAAACATTGGAACTGGTTACTTGGGGGCTACAAGGGATACACTTCAGGAGCTCCTGCTGCCAAATAAGTACAAAGACAAAGAGGTAAACTAAATTGGCATCTACTACAATTCAGAACAATATCTGGGGCCACACTATTGACTCTGGATGGGATATTTGAAACCATGGAGTCTAGCCCAGAGTCTTCTTTCATGGGGTTCTATAGCCCCAGGTATTGATACCTTACACAAAGTAACTCTCCAAGAATATAAGGCAACTGATCCCATGGAACAGACACAAATGCAAGACCAATTCACCTAATAGAGGTCTACTCACTAGGGCATTCTCTGCAATGTTGAAACTGTCAACATCAATGTTGTTCACCTTCTGGGTGGTGGGGACAGGTCTACAAGCCATAAAACATAGCTGAGCTCAGCACTGGCACTGTCCTCCCTTCTTTTAAACATTATCCATTGGCAATGGTTGCAACAAATACATTAAAACTTCTGGTGGCACCATGTTGGTTTGTATATGTGCCAAAGTCTCACTCCTTCTGGACCCCTCTTCCATCTCATTTGCTCTCAAGGGCTTCCAGCATCAGCTAGAATGGTCAGTAAGATCCCAGTGATGTCTTTATGATACCATTATTTGTTACATAATTATATCAGTAAATCGAGTTGAAAAAAGACCAAAGTCCATCAGGTTCAACCACCCCAAATGAAACCCAGGGTCCATACATACACACACATTCTCACAAACCCCTCCATACACTCACATAAACTGTATAAACCAATACCTATACTAACTATAGCGTTTATGATCTCAATAGCCGTTGCTATTATATCTGTCCAAGATATTATCCAAGCCCCTCTTAAAAGCATTTAAAAAATCAGCCCTCATAATATCACCCGGCAGTGCATTCCACAACCTCACTACCCTCACTATGAAGAGCCACCTACTCTGCTTTTTTTACTTAGCATTCAGTAAGCCAGGAAGACTGATGTAGTGCCATAGAGAACATGGACGAGAACTCTACACTTGAACATATATAATGCCCTTGGTTAGGATGTTATTCTATAATCCAGCAAAATGTAAGGACCTTATATGTTCAACCAGTAGCACAGCCCAATTCAAAATTGGTTGTCTAAGAGGTTCCATTTGTGGTAATGCCTGACACATTTGGACTTATAAGGTACAAGAACTGACTATGCCATCTGAAGGCAGAAAGGGGAGCCTATAATCATTTAGTGCCCCGTGGTGCTATGTGGACATTGGATGTTGATGTTTTAGCCGTCTCTTAGTTGACATTGACTGTAGGAATGTTTGGCAATACCTTAACAACTCCCATTGCTCTTCTATAGTTTTATAATCTCTCAAGAAGTTCCGTAGGTTTGCTCATAACCTGTACAGAGAGATACCATAAAACTACAGAGAATACTGTATGTACAGTGTTGGACTGGTTGGCCAGAATACCGGGAACCAGCCCACCTGGTATGTTGCATCTCCTGCACCTGTACTCAGGAGCGGCAAATTTCAGAGAAGGTAAGCAGAGTGTGCAAGGGTGTGGGTCTAGGTTGAATACCAGGTACTGGGAAGAGGGCACAGTCCTGATGGGTCCTGGACAACCCAGTCCAACCCTGAATATGTATTCCCATTTAGGCCAACTTGTCTAAGAGGATACCACTGTGAGCCCCCCCAACTGAAAAAATCGCAAAAAACATTGGTCAATGGTATAAGGGCCCGAAGGCCCAGTTTGGAGTTGCGGACCAAGGAGGAAGCAACTAGTCCAATAAAGTTTGCGGTATCAATAGGGTTAGGCAAAAGGGTAGTCAAAGTCCAGGCAAAGGGGTCTATCCGGGCAGCAAGGTTCAATATCCAATAACCAGCTAAAGTCAAAACAGGAATCCAATCAAGATAGCAATAAATCACACCCAGGAACTCAGTAAGAAGAACCTATATTTGGGCAAAATCTGTAATGTCCTGGCACCTTAAATAGGCCTCTTTTGGCGCCGAAACCACCGTGATGACGTCGTGGCGTTGTGACGCAGCGTCCATCCTGACAATGGCGTCAAGACGCTGCAACGCTGTAAACGGAACATACCGCGTGGGATCCTTGGGCGCTGCCATCTTGGATATACAGGCAGACACGGAGGATGCCGGACCTGAGCGGCAGTGAGTATTCCTTACATATGAGTGTTAAAATATTTTTGATGCATGCCAATTTTGACGCGAAAGACAATTTTTATACGTGCGACTATTTGGTCCAAATGCATTAAAGTCAACGGGGGTCAGAATAATCTTGACATGCGTCAATTTTTATGCGCACGACTATTTTGACAAGTGTTTTTTTTATGTAGCAGATTGTATCTGCCGTTTCGTGAATTAATTCGCTTGCTGTGAAATGCGGAAAATTCCAGCGAATTTGTGTCTGCCGAATTTATACGCCCGTCACTAGATTATACCTAAATAGGCGTTTTTGTCAATGAATTTAGCATAAAACAGAAATCTTCTTTTAGAAACATTGTTTTCTACTCAGATCCAGCATTTCAAACACACTCACATACAAAAAAACAATTCTATTTACGGAACAGAGAGCAGAGTGAAAGTAGCAGCGTGATGCTGTTTGTGCAAGTGCATTACATATTATCTTCCCTCGTGTAAGACAAATTTCAGTTGGGTGACCATGTTTCACCGGGGAAGTCAGATGGAAAAGAATGATAGGAACCAGCTAGTGAGGTTCATCAAAGTCATTTCTCTCCAAGAGAATCATTCTTCACCCTACAAGAGGATGTTTACCTGGAGTACACCTGTGAGGTACAAACATGGGGACTGAACGCTACACTGCTTTATTGTATTTCACACTCTGCTGCCTCCAGAGGTAAAAAGAAATCAGAGAGAATAATCTCCTGTCTCTTCAAAGTATTCTGGTCAAGCCTTGTTTTGGCTAAATGTGAGGAGCGTGAGCGATGGCTTTGTTTTTCCACTTCATCCAATGACCTATTTTGCAGTGTGTATTGGCCACTAGCAACAGAATTTTTCAAATGATACTTAGCCTCCTTTATATAGATATAGCTTTTTTGTTTGCATTTCAATTTTTTACGATGAGTATTTTTTTTCCACAGATTACAGATTACAGATTGAAAAGCAAAAAAAAAAAAAAACGGAGAGCTAGGGGCCGATTCACTAAATTCGAGTGAAGGATTCGAAGTAAAAAAACTTCGAATTTCGAAGTGTTTTTTGGGCTACTTTGACCATCGAATGGGCTACTTCGACCTTCGACTACGACTTCGAATCGAAGGATCCCAACTAAAAATCGTTCGACTATTCGACCATTCGATAGTCGAAGTACTGTCTCTTTAAAAAAAACTTCGACCCCCTAGTTCGGCAGATAAAAGCTACCGAAGTCAATGTTAGCCTATGGGGAAGGTCCCCATAGGCTTGCCTAAGTTTTTTTGATCGAAGGATATTCCTTCGATCGTTGGATTAAAATCCTTCGAATCGTTCGATTCGAAGGATTTAATCGTTCGATTCGAAGGATTTAATCGTTCGATCGAATGAATAATCCTTCGATCGTTCGATTGAATTTTCTGCGCTAAATCCTTCGACTTCGATATTCGAAGTCGAAGGATTTCAATTCCTAGTCGAATATCGAGGGTCAATTAACCCTCGATATTCGACCCTTGATAAATCTGCCCCCTAAAGTCACTATTGATGACATATAACTAAGGAAGGAAGCTCCTGACATATCCTGTTGCCTTCTATATCTATATTTGAATATCAACATTTTACGCTGGCCTTTAGAATTAAAGACTGAAGAACCTTAGGAAGGTCTCAGTGTTGATAACTAACATCGGGACCAGGCAGTCCATTTATTTTGTAAAATAAACTGTCAATCATTGGAACCCACCTGAAAAGCTAGCTTGTAGGGATGGGCGAATTTAACCCTGTTTGACTTTGCCGAAAATTCCCCGCCGGCAAAAATTCATCAAAATGCATCAAAGTCTATGGGCGACAACTGTTTTTTGCATGGCAAAGAAATTCATTCCTTCTAGCTAGGCATTAGTGATGGGCGAATAAATTCGGCCGGCACAAATTTCCACATTTCCCCAACGGCGATTAAATTCGTGAAACTGCTGTGAAAATTTGCCGGCGTCAATAAAATTTGGACGCATGTTGGAAAAGTCGCTTGCGTCAAAACCGGCAAGAGTCAACATTATTTGGATGCCCATTGATGTTAACACTGGTGTCAAAAATGACTCAGGTGGCAAAATTTTGCAAATTTTTTGCCGTTTCGTGAATTTCGCAGGAAATTCACAGATTTTTTCGGTAAAGCGAAATGGGACAAATTAGCCCATTACTACTAGGCATTCATTCAGAGGAATCAAACACAGATAACCAGGCCATGTCATACCTCCCAACTGTCTCGTTTTCTGCCGGTCAGTCCCTATTTTGACAGCTCAGCCTGCAGTCCCGGATTTCTTAGTGAAATGTCTCGACTTGATCTCCTGCACTGACGACAGAAAATGTTTCTGGAACGTAATTAAAATAAGAGCCCAGAACACTCAGCAGCTGCACTTTTGAAACAATTTACGATAAGCAAAGAAACAATTGTAACTACTTAAGATAAGCAGGTCTCATGGGAGAACTGACACTAGAAGCTTAAGGGCAGAGACAGATGAGAAGATTCGGGGGTAAATCGCCTTTTCTTCGCGCGACTAATCTCCCCAAACTGCCTTCCCTTCGGTTAATCTAAATCGCCTCACGAGGAAACTTCGGACGACTTCGGAAAATGAAGCACTCCGAGATTAGATTCTAGCCGGTGGGGAGGCAGTTCGGGTAGTTCCGAAGAAGAGGCAATTTGTCACTGGGCGACTAAATCTCCCCGAATCTTCTCGTCTGTCTCTGACCTAAAGGGCAATTCACTTTCACTAGCAAAATTGTTATAACACATGAAACATTGCTCTAAAACTTCCAGTAATGTGTTCAAACGTTCATAACCTGCCAAATTTTGTAAAATTTTGTAATTAGGGGGTGTGGCCATAAAATGGGCGTGAACAAAACGTTTTCACCGCATGGCACAAGTTTTTGTCCCTCTTTTCATTTTTCAAATGTTGGGAGGTATGGGCCATGCTGTGCAGAACCAGCCAGGGGAGGACAAACATTATAGTTGGGAGGAACGTTAAATTATTTAGGAGAACTTAGTTCAGCATACCCATCATAATAGCCTCTTAGGTTTACTTAGGATGGCAAAATGTCTCATTTAATAAACGTAGAGGCCGTATCATGCTACAGGCTCAAGGGCAGAGGCACCATAGAGTTTTGTTCTACTACAAAGTGGGTTATAGACCATTGGATGCTCTATTATTTATATTGAGGAAAAGATATTATTAAGCACATTTGTTTCTATTGTGTAGGGAAAGGTGTGTTTAGATATGAGACTGTTATTATATTTTGGTTTATTATTTAGTATTATGTGGATTACAGAACAAGGTTGAACCCTCAAAGGAAAAGGGGGTAATGCTCTATTGCCTTCCCATCATAACAACATCACACGTTGCAAGAATAACATTGTTATTGGGCTGCAGTAACAAATAGCCAGTGAGGTTCTTTTAAGGTCATACTGTTAAATAATGTGTAACTCTTATGGGTTAACATGTCAGCCTCATTAACTTTTAGGGGGTTATTTATCAAAGGTCGAGTTTTTCAAGGGTAGTTTCAGTAAAAACTCAAATTTTTCTGGATAAAAAAACTCATTTTTCAAGATTAATTACGCCCCAAAGCTGCAAAAAGCTTGAATACTGAAAATACTCCAGCAAAAACCTGTTGAGGTCGTGTCAATGGCAGACGTCCTTTGAATCGTTTGAAGATTTTTTTTAGCCTTCATGATTTTTGGGGTTTTTTTCAGTGGTTTGCTCTTGAATACTTGATCAATTCGAGCTTTTTTTTTTTATTTTACTCAATTAGAGTATTCAAGTTTCCCCCCTATTGCATCAATTCAAGTTTTTTACATAAAGGTTTTTTCATAAATAAGCAAACGTTCGAGTTGTGAGTTCATTCAAGGTAGAATTAGGATTAGGCGAATCCTTGTGCCTGGCCGAACCAAATCCTAATTTGCATGTGTAAATTAGGGGCAGGTAGGGAAATCATGTGACTTTTCGCCACAAAAGAAGTTTTTTCCCACTTTTTCTTTCCCTGCCCCTAATTTGCATATGTAAATTAGGATTCGGATTCGGTATTTGGTTGAATCTTTCACCAAGGATTCGGGGGTTCAGCCAAATCCCAAATAGTGGATTTGGTGCATCCCTATAAATAACTCCCTTATTGTTATTTACAATTAGTTCTTCCTGTTCTAACTGGGTATTATTTCCTTTCAGTTACTTTGTCTTGGTAAGTTTGTCAGATGCATTACATTAGTCAGTTAGACCCAGAAATCACCCCTGACCTTGTTTTCCTTCAGTTATAATTGTATCTTCTCCTACTTGCTAATTTTGGTTCTCATCAGCCTTTTGCATCTCCCTTATTCCCTTGCATGTTCTGATGTACCAAACCATTTTGATCTTAATTTCCTTCAACCTGTTGTACCTCCTCTTTCTCCTCCAATATTTTGCTCTTGGTCTTTTTGCTTTTGAACCTTCTTGTCTATATTGAGTCTTCAATTTTTTTTTGTTTTCCTTTGAATGTGTTGCTCTTTCCAATCCAATGTTCTCCTCCCACTCCTCCTGAGTTTCCCCTTACCTAAAAAACAGATCAGGACTGAACTCCTGTAAGAATGACTAAACTCTTATTATTGCGAGATCCTATGTTTACAATTAACCAGGAAGTCATGGGGATGGTTCCCTACTAGTACATAACCCCCTTATATTTGGGTTTAGCTTTGAAACTTCTCTTATGGGTTAAGAAAATAAACCATGGTGGTGGCAGGGAAATAGCTGCTTAAGGGTAAGGGCACAAGCGATGATTCGGGGAGATTTAGGCGGCAGACGACAAATCACCTCTTCTTCAGGTGACTAATGTCCCCGAAAAACCTAACCGCTGTCTAGATTGTAAATCGCCTGTCACAGTCGGCACCCAACACCAGAACAAACACCAGGCACCCTGGTCTTGGCTCGTGCTTCACCAGTAGTGTGACCGCCTTTGGGCCTCGGGAGGAGCCCTCGGCTTACTTGGATGCCACCTGGACTTAAACGAGAGCTGCAAGATGAGTGTTCTGGATAGGCAGAGGGGCACGACTGTAGATAGAGTCTTTAAGGCCAAAGGTCACAGTACAAGCAGGATAGGCGAATTCGTGGTCAGACAGGCAGAATCGAGGCAAGTAGATAGCAGGATCGTCAGGCAGGCAAGGGTCAAAACTGGGTAATCAAACAACAGGTAGGAGTCAAACCAGGAAGTCAATCAGGAGGGACAGATGGAATCGGAGTCAGTTTCAGGCAAGGGTCGGGTTAAGGAAGTCAGAGAAGTCAAAAGCCAGGCTGGGTCAAAACACAGAAGTTCAAAACAGAATTCAGGCAAACAGGTACTAGCACAAGGCTCGGGAACCACCAGGAAACAAATCCTATCACGGGCAAAGAATACAGTGTAATGGCCCTTTAAATATCCATAAGGCCTTGCGTTATTGCAAGCTGATGTCACGCGTCAGCGCGCCTTTAAAAGGAACAGATGCGCGCGGCACGCACCCTTAACAGAACAGCGCATCAAGGGGAATACCGGCGTGGCGGGCGTCCCCGCCGAGAGTGCGGCAGAATGGCAGTCGGATCGCTTTGTTTTCTGAAGTCGCCCGAAGTTGCCTAACTGTGAAACTTACGCGACTTTGGAAAACGAAGCGCTACGACTGCCATCCTGCCGGCAATTTAGGTTCTAGCCAGTGGGAAGGCTTTTTGGGTAGATTAGTCGCCCAAAGAAGAACCGATTTGTCGCCGGTCAACTAAATCTCCCCCAAATCTTAGTGCGTGCCCTTACTCTTAAGCAGCTATTTCCCTGCCACCACCATGGCTTATGTTCTGAACCCACAAGAGAAGTTTCAAAGCTAAGCCTCCCCTCCAGTCACCTTCCGAGTGAATCTTAGCGTGTGCCCTTACCCTAACAAGAAGCCCAACCAGGAGATTCCTAGTATTATTGTTCAACCCTCCCCTAAAGACTGTTATTTCCAAATGCTAAACTGAGCATAACTACATGCAAATATAAAACTCATCTGTCTTAAAAATGTCTAAACTGTCACCCTATTGGGAGGTCCAAAGGACGTCATGGTTCCTCGCATTGTTTTATGACTCCGTTGGATTAAATGCCCAGAGATAGTGAGACAAGGGACCATGAAGTTCTGGTGATCTACATTTTAAGGAATGTATATCCAAGGTATAAGCCATAAATGGTGCTATTAAGAATCCGAATTATAATGAAAATCAGTAGAATAATGTCTTAAATGTATCAAGCAACAACATTCAAACAAGGCACCTTGCCAGCTTAATGCCCTTTTAATGGGCCCGAGTGAATCCATGCTTCCCTACTTCCAATGAACCTTGACATACGCTGTTATATATGTCTGTGGCGTCCCAAGCTTTGTACATGAATAACATTTTCAGAATTTATTTATGGTATGACTATTTATTCACTGTTGACTAATGGATAGAGGAAGGGAAATATGAAGCCTTTGGCCGGGGAGCCGGGGCACTCACGGGCAGCTGCCTTATCTAACTTTAGCATTAACCACTAATGTATTGCAAAGTGTTTCCTAAAGTCTTGAAATTTATGTCCGTGCATGTTTGCTCAAGCCAGATACCCTCTCGGAGACAGGAGGAAGTACATCCATATTTTAGATGGATGTAAAATAACTACAGAAAGAAAGTGGTAGCTACATTTAGCACGCATTATACCTATGTATAATTTAAATATATAACTAAGAAAAAAACCCAAAGATATTCCTGTTATCGATTAGAAAATGGGCTGTTGACCATTAAAGGCAACAATCAATTTCACAGTTCACAGGTCAGGTCACAATTTGATCTAATGATCTAAAAAAGCAGAGCAGCATTAGGAGGTAATGAACGCCACACGATTACACTGATGATCTATGGCTCTTTGGTGGCACTGGTCTGGGAAGATAATGAAGGTACATGAAGTTCGGAGGGAGAACAAACCACTTTGTACAGTGATACAATCACAGAGTGTTCCCTTAATTACTCTTTGTGAAGAACATGAAAGGGATTTTATAATAGAAAAACAACAGTTCAGTGTTTTTTATCTAGTTAGATTTTTTAATGGAGCATTGAAATCACAATCACAGTTTTCTGTATGCAGGACAGGTATGGGGCCCGTTATCCAAAAAACTCCACCTCCCATAGACTCCGTTGTAATGAAATAATTAAAAATTTTAAAAATAATTTCCTCTGTAATAATAAAACTGTAGATTGTACTTGATCCCAACTAAGATATAAATAATCCTTATTGGAGGCAAACCACTCCCATTGGGATTAATTAATGTTTATATGATATTTTAGTAGATGTAAATTATGGAGATGGAGATGATGGAAAGGCCCCCTAATCCAGAAAACCCCAGGTCCCGGGAATTCTGGATAACAGGTCCAATACCTGTATGAGCAACTGCATCTATATATCAGTGGATATCAGACTGGGGTAGACAATGAGACCCCCCCTTGATTTTATTCTGCATGTGAACTTTTGAATACATTCCAGGTGGTGCCATCACCTTATTATTTAACTTTTTCTATTTTGGGCTTTCTGTACTGCTTACTCTAAAGTACTCTAGAATTTGCACCCTGGGCAAAGATCGTAAAAAGGGATTACGATCTCAGCCTGGCAATTATAGGCCTGTAAGTTTGACATCTGTGGTGGGCAAATTATTTGAAGTCTTGTTAAGGGATCACATTCAAAATTTTGTCCTAGTGAATGGCATTATGAGCAACAATCAGCATGGCTTTATGAAGGATACGTCATGTCAGACACATTTGATTGCTTTTTATGATGAGGTAAGTAAGATGCTGGACAGTGGGGGGGCAGTAGATGTGATCTATTTGGATTTTGCCAAATCGTTTGATACTGTGCCCCACAAACGACTGCTTTCTAAACTAAGGGCTGTTGGGCTTAATGAAGTCGTTTGCACATGGATAGGAAACTGGCTACAGGATCGGGTACAGAGGGTGGTTGTTAATGGGACATTCTCTACTTGGAGTAAGGTTCTTAGTGGGGTCCCCCAGGGCTCAGTATTGGGTCCACTTTTATTTAACTTGTTCATTAATGACTTAGGGGAGGGTATTGTAAGTAATGTATCAGTGTTTGCAGATGACACAAAACTATCAGCCCAATTAATTCCATCCAGGATGTGGCACTTGCAACAGGATCTTGACAAACTGGCAATCTGGGCAGCTAAGTGGCAAATGAGATTCAATGTTGGTAAAAATATCCACTTATACCCTTAATGGGACTGCACTAGGCAAATCCAAGGTGGAAAAGTAGATAATAAACTTGTCTGTAGCAAGCAATGCCAGTCAGCAGCAAAAAAGGGCAAATAAGGTCTTGAGCTGTATTAAAAGGGGCATAGAGTCAAGGGAGGAGGGGGTCATTCTTCCACTGTATAGAGCACTGGTAAGGCCCCATCTAGAATATGCCGTACAGTTTTGGTCTCCATCACTCAAACAGGACATTATTGTATTAGAGAGGGTACAGAGAAGGGCAACTAAGCTGGTAAAGGGAAAATCTTAGCTATGAGGAAAGACTGGCCAAATTTGGGATGTGATATGATAACTATGTATAAATATATAAGGGGATCATATAATAATCTCTCTAATGATTTATTTACCAGTAGGTCTTTCCAGCTGACACAAGGTCACCCATTCCGATTAGAAGAAAAGAGGTTCTGGCTAAATATTGGGAAGGGGTTTGTTACAGTGAGAGCTGTGAAGATGTGGAATTGTCTCCCTGAATCAGTGGTACAGGCTGATACATTAGATAGGTATAAGAAGGGGTTGGATGGTGTTTAGCAAGTGAGGGAATACAGGGATATGGAAGATAGCTCATAGTACAAGTTGATCCCATTGCATTTTGGAGTCAGAAAGGAATTTTTCCCCCCTCTGAGGCAAATTGGAGAGGCTTCAGGTGGGTTTTTTTGCCTTCCTCTGGATCAACTGGCAGTTAGGCAGTTTAAAAAAAAAGTCAAAAGGTTGAACTTGACGGACCTGTGTCTTTTTTCAACCTAACTTACTATATTATAGATAAAGCCCCCATTTCAAAACCAATTTTTTCAATCACTGAAGGAGATCTAACTGATCTTTATGTTGGACTCCCCATATATGTATCTGGCTCCATAAGTAGTAGTAGTAGTAGTAGTAGTAGTAGTAGTAAGTTAGGTTGAAAAAAGACACACCCATCAAGCTGAATCTTTTATTTCTACATATAACCTGCCTTACTGCTAATTGATCCAGAGGAAGGCAAAAAAAAAAAAACAATTGAAGCCTCTCCAATTGGCCTCAGAGGGGGTAAAAAATCCTTCCTGACTTCATGATGGGCCAATCGAAATAGTCCCTGGATCAAACAGCAACACATTCTCCAGCACTGTACAGCAAGTGGGTGTTTATATTAAACATAAAGATTACATACAAATATAGAACTGCTAACCGGTATAAGAGGTACAGGGTACCCTGTCCAATAGTGGTTACTGTCTAAAAGAAGTGCCCTGTTCTATACTGTATCATGTAATGCATGAAGATATGTTTGTATTTATAATCTAAATGATTTGCTATAACATGTAGCCACAATTTATCTTTTGGAATGAGTGGCCCTTTAGCTAGAGAAACGTGTTGGGTTTATGTGTCCCTTGCATGATGCTCTACACACTGATCTGAGACACTTAACTTTACAAGAATAGTAGAGACAAACAGCTGTATGCTTCCCACTGGATATATAAATCCCATGGAATATGTGAGGCTCTGGGCATCCAATTACTTAGCAGCCTTTCTGAGCCTGTTTCTCCGTTCCTTTAGAACAGCGAATGATAAGGTACAAGTCTACTTAGCATGCTAAATGGGCCATAGGATCTCCAGCCTCCGGCAACACGAAAGCAACGGAGGCGACATAATGACAGGAAGGTTCTATGAGCCAGAAACCAAAAGTTTGGCTTTTCCTATAAATATTGCTTTTTGTTATTGTAACTCGTTCAGTCCCAGGTTCACTGATGTTTAGATATTCCCTGAGCTACATGCTGAAGAGGTGTCACCTAATTGCTAATGGGAAGGACACTAGGATTGTTGGAAATATTACTGGCTCAGATTTCTGTTTCAGCTTTTGATAAATCATTATATTGCACTGTTCTGGCTACAATCCTAATCCTTACATACTGGGGCATGATCCAATGAACAGAGCAGCAGGCATTAGTAGCCACCCCCAGTTTCTTTCCTGTTCTTTCTCTACATAGGTCTACATTCTGGATGGAAGGGAAGAGGGTACATTTAGCTGACCATTCATTTTGAAGATCTCCTGGATGGCACTCGGAACGCTTCGGTTTTTCCGAAGTCGCTTGAAGTTTCCTCGTGAGGCAGCTACATCGTTACTGAAAAGAGCAAGACCTCTGTGGCCATTGGGACAGTTAACTAGGCTGTTCAGTTTAACAGAGAACCAAACCCTAAGTTATAAAAACCCTTAACCGCTACCCTACATAGACCCCATCCCTACTCCCCTCAGACTTGGGGTTACACCTGTTAAATGCCCCTACCTCTTTACCTACCCCTCGGTGCAGATTCTGTGCAGCAGAGTTCATGGACGCCATCTTTTTATCTTTGGTAATCTTTGAGAAGAGAGCTGTGTATCGACGTAGTTGGAGCAATCTTCCGGTTCGCAACAATGGCACATGCACCGCAAGTGATGGAAATTGCCAAAGCACCAGAAGAAGACCCAAAGATTACCGAAGAGAAGAACATGGTGCTGTGAACTCTGCTGCACAGAATCTGCACCAAGGGGTAAATAAAGAGGTAGGAGTATTTACTGGGGGCAACACCTAAGCTGGGGGAGCAAGGAGGGGGTCTTTGTAGAGTAGGGGGTAGGGGTTTTTATAATTAAGGGTTTGGTTCTCCTTTAAGGTAACCAAAAAGAAAGGTCTGGCCATGTACTCAGAGCTGTCATCCCCAACCTTTTGTACCTGTGAGCCACTTTCAAATGTAAAATGTGTTGGGGAGCAAGACAAGTATCAAAAAAGTTCCTGTAGTTGGCTGTTTGGTAGCCTCTATGCAGACTGGCAGCATATGGGAGGCTCTACTTGGCAGTATACTTTTACTTTTATGCAATTAAAACTTGCCTCCAAGCCTGGAATTCAAAAGTAATTACCTGCCTTGAGGCCACTGGGAGCAACATCCAAGGGGTTGAGTAACATGTTGCTCATGAGCCTCTGGTTGGGGATCACTGACACAGAGGAACAAATCTGGTGATTTGAATATTTTGCCCTTTGGCGATGACCAGATCTTTCTATTCCAGATGTATCTGCCCAGCCAGATATTGCTCAGGAAAAACACATGTTTTCATCACATCTAGAAACTGATAGACTGGCAGCTTGGTCAAGAAATGTACAATAAGCAACCAATATATGGCTGGAGAGTGCAGAAGGCTTTAGGACAAGACCAGAACTTGCAAAATGATGAGCTTACTTCCTGGAACCTTGGCTACTCCCAAGTGAATTTATCTCAATAAGCGCTACATCTTGTACCTATGTTGGAATGCTTCTGCTAATTACAGTGCTACGCAATATGTTGGCTCTATATAAATACATGATAATAATAATAATTACTCCTCACAATTGCTTTATTCCATGACATGATGAAGGCGCAAGGCTCTGAGGATCATATTAGTGGCTCCTTATCCTTATGCACTAACTAGCCCTTGCTGTAGAGATCTTTTGTTGTTTACTCTATCCACTTAACATTTCTTTTTAGCTACTGTCTACCCCACACACGTGAGAATATGGAGAGGAGAATAATCAGCTACTAAGATTTACATTAGATAAATACAAAGAAAAAAAAACTCAGTGTTTTAGATCAAAATAAAAGACAACATAAAATTAACCTTACGTTGAAGCCTGATTTTCCCCCCCATTTCAGCATCCAATGTATCCAGACAATATATTAATGGAGTGTGAGTTATGACAAGCTTCTTTAAGCATGGTAGGTAGCACCAACCATTGCCTCACAATGTGTGTTAATGAGTGTGTCTGTGAGCACTAGGGAGCTTTCGTTTTCCAGAGAAGAGAGCAATGGAGCGCAAGTTCTACATCAGTTACTCTATTTGTTATTTTGTATTGGAGGGAAAGGACAATGTAAGATCTGTTGGTGTTTTTGTCCTTTCTCCTAAGTGTCCTTCTCTCAAGTATCTTACCAGTCTTTAAAAACTCCTCTGGTTGGCAAGGAAGTAAAGTGAAAGATCTTTGATGGTTGGGTTTCATTTTTAAGCACATTATCTGCAGATTCACTAAAGGGTGAATTGTCGGCAGTGACCGCTTCGCACAGATCACACCAGTTAGCCAGGCACAAATTCGGTATCACTACACTAATTCACTAATATGCAAATTGTACCCTGGGTGCCATAGGGAAGATGCGCTAGCGTTCATTTGTGCCTAGAGAAAATTCACTAGTAATCTTGTGCTTAGTAGTGATGGGCGAATTTGGGGCGTTTCGGGCGAAATTTGCGAAACGGCACTGATGTCTTGTTTTTGACACCGGTGTCCTTTTTTTTACGCCAGCGTCCATTTTTTTTTAAGATGGCGAATTTTCGTTGCGGATTGGCGAATTTATTTGCCGGTGCCGAATCGTGGGAATTCGCCCATCACTAGTGCTTAGGTCTATTTGCATACGACGGGTAATTTAAAGTTGTATGGACGTCTTTAATATAAATGTTGGTGCAAATGCTTGACGTTGCCACTTTTTATTACACATGTCCAGGGAACCTTAATAAAGACAAGAGAATTTACATTCTACATACATACATGTATATATATATATATATAGACACATACAAGAGTCCTCTGCACTCAACCCATTATCAATATATTTAAGACAGAGACATTTTGTGCTACTGCTACTGAAAAATGCCTTACCCTTTAAACAAAACAGGGATTGTTTGTCCATATATTACAATATATTTAAGCTGAACAACTACGTCACAGTCATCCCATATCTGACCAGTCCTACGCTTAATTTTATCTGAATTTTAGCATAGGACTGGCCAGATATGGGATGACTTTGACGTCAGAGGACTCTTGTATTTGACTATATGTATTTTGTGGTCACAGCCTCATTGCACCCCCGCCTAATGGTTTTAAAAAATAGTGGTGAGCACAACTTTCCCTTGTTTGTATATATATATATATATATATATATATATCTACATACACATAAGCCCTCTGTAAAATGAATGTTCCATATACTGGTATTAGGAACTGTCTGGAGAAAACCGGTTCCCCAAAATGCATTTTCGGCACACAAGATATGATGTAAGTGACAGAACATTGAGGAAGATCTGGCTTCTTTTTAGCACTTTGCCTGGTCTGAGGTGGCAAAGTCAACTCTGGCGAAAGCGGTAACGTTCAGTAAAATCCACACTTTACTGAATTTGCAGAGTAATGACCTTTTTCCAGGGCCAAAAGTCGCCTGGCGATTAGGGATGTATCGAATCCAGGATTCAGCCTTTTTCAGCAGGATTCGGATTGGGCCGAATCCTTCTGCATGACCAAACTGAATTCGAATCCTAATTTGCATATGCAAATTAGAGACCCAGAGGGAAATTGTGTGACTTTTTGTCACAAAACAAGGAAGTAAAAAATGTTTTCCCACCCCTAATTTGCATGTGCAAATTAGGATTTGGTGTGGTATTCGGCCGAATCTTTTGCAAAGGATTGGGGGGGTCGGTTGAATCCAAAATAGTGGATTTGTGCATCCCTACTGGCGATAGAGTGTGAATGGATGCTAGCTATGGTCTCTTTCGCTAGCGAATTGTCGCCTGCGCCTGTTAGTGAATAGGCGATGTCCCTGCGGGTGGCAATGCTGGTGAATTGTCTCTATCGTTAGCCACTTCGTCCTTTAGTGACTCCCCATGTTTATGTGGGTTCCTTCTAGTCCTCAGTTTACTCCCACAGACCTACAACATGTTTTAAAAGGATAATTGGCTTCTGAGGAAATTGCACACAAAGGGGCAAATTCACTAAGATGAATTCGCCACACTTCGCCAGGCGTATTTTCGCCAGCGCTCCGCAAATTCACTAAAATCCGAAGTTGCGTACAGGGGTAGCATAAGTTTTCGAAGTTGCGCTACCGTTAATTCGCCAAGCGAAGCGAACTTTCGCTAGCGATGGTTCATTTGCATACGGCGCGAAATTCAAATTTCAATGGAGGAACACGTATCACCACTTCAAATGCCTAGAAAAATTTCAAATCAGCAAATAACAATTTTATTTTGCCCTACACATGTGCCCACTGTCTAGGTAAGTTGCCATGAGTCAGGAAATGTAGGGGGGAAGGAGGGGAGCCCCAAAAAAAAATTCGATCTTTTTCAGCCTATCACCCATCATGTAGAAAACAGGCCAGCGTTTTTTGGGACTTTTTGACTTTTTTTGAAACAATCCCTATCTACTCTATTGCGCTTCGCCAGGTCTGAGGTGGTGAAGGAAGTCTAGCGTAAAAGGTAGCGTTCAGTACACTGCGCAAGTTAGTGAATTTGTGTAGTTACATCGCTAGCGAAAATTCGCCTGGCGTAAGGGTGCGAAGTAACACTAGCGAATTTACGCCAGCGTTCGTTAGTGAATTTGCGCAGTAGCGAAAAATGCCACACGCTAGCGAATGCTAGCGTTCGGCGCTTCGGCGCTTAGTGAATTTGCGCCAAAGTCTTTTTGCACCTGGGATAGAGAAAGTAGATTGAAAGTTCCTCGTGGGCGGGAACTAGGGTAAACGAGTAAAAGGGTTGCAGAATATGTGAGCATTTGTGTAATTGTAATCAAATTATTTCTTGATCCCGACTTTATTCTTTGCCATTTGCATCGCTAAGAACGCTTGTAACTGCTGAAACATGGAGGTTTTGGACTAAACAATATGAACATGCTTTATCCCCACTGTAAAACAGGCCAAAGTAGGCATCATGCAGAATTCCTATTGTCCTACATGACAGATGGTGCATATGTCTGATCCCTAATACAGGCTGAGATCTAGGAGGCCTTAATATCCAAAGGAAAAGGGTCTCAGAAAAAGGATTCATTAGGCAAAAATCTAAAACAGAGACAAAACCATTTTTCATTTCCATAATATTTGCCCTCCCAGCCAATTACTGTACATAGAATCTTATAGCAACAATTTACAAATATGAATTATTATTATTACGACTACTACTTCAGCAGCTGTAGGGGTTACCTAGTTCATTAGGGTATTGACATATGATTCTCAAATGTGAATGCATTTGTTCAATTCTCATACGTAGCCAGTGCTCTAAAGGGGAACTGAAGCCTTTACCTAGAATTGTTCAAACTGCTCTTCCTGATGCCGACCCCCCCCACCATCCAATCTGCAGTATAGCAGAGTATAGTCTTCTCTGTGCTTTTACCCATGAACATGAGCTTGCCATTTAGCACAGTCCTGTGTGTTCCACCTCAAGGCAATGCTTTTTGTTGTCTAATTGATCTCATTCCTTCCAGTGGGTGCATGTCTGTCCAGAGAGTTGTACATCAGTCCTTTCAGTACTTATCCAATGAGATTTTTGAAACCTCATGGATGTTCCTTCAAAATTAAAGCAGGAACTTAATAGAGATTATTGTTTCCCTACCCAGTGCTTAAACCTACTTATAGAAAAGGTTGCTTTTGTGCATTATAGTTCTACACGTTCCCTTCCCATTTATCTGCTGGAAGAACATGACATCTACTTTCACCAGATTCCTAATGACAACTCAGATGGAGCTACATATGTTGCACTTGATTCCCACCCTGTTACAATATGTCTCTGGGATTTTGGATGATATGCCGGCAACTCCTGGATATCTAATTAGTGAAGTGAAAGCATGGAACATGTGATCCTCTCAGTGTAATCTTTGATTGTCCTACAAAAACAATTCACAACAGATATTCCCAGAAGCCCTGCCTGAAGGCCAATGATGTTAGATACAAACAGTGTCCTAGATATTCTTGGAACTACGACATGGTGAATGACCACTGAAATGTATATATCTGTAACCTTGTTATGAGCTAAGGGGGCCCAGCCTGAAGGTCAGTTAGGGGAAGATTTGGGGTGAGTGCTTATTTGTACCCTGGGTACCCCTGGAACTATAGCAGGGTAACTGTTACCCCAATGTTTCTATATATCTGTAACCTTGTTATGAGCTAAGGGGGCCCAGCCTGAAGGCCAGTTAGGGGGAGATTTGGGGTGAGTGCTTATTTGTACCCTGGGTACCCCTGGAACTATAGCAGGGTAACTGTTACCCCAATGTTTCTATATATCTGTAACCTTGTTATGAGCTAAGGGGGCCCAGCCTGAAGGCCAGTTAGGGGGAGATTTGGGGTGAGTGCTTATTTGTGTCCTGGGTACCCCTGGAACTATAGCAGGGTGACACCCCAATGTTTCTATATATCTGTAACCTTGTTATGAGCTAAGGGGCCTCTACAGTTACACTAACCTGGTTTGAAACTCTCAACTTGTGTTTTAATGGTATTGAGTAGGATAATCTTTTTGAATGCTCCCAATTTCTTCCTTCCTTACCATCAGTCCATCTGTGCTGCCATATTCCTTTCAGTCCCTCCGATTATCACTCATTTAAAAGACTATAGCAATGACACAGATTTTGTTAAATTGATACCAAAAAAAGTATAAATAATGTCTTTAATTAGGGTAAGACAGTATTTTCCCCATACCATCCTTACTCTTTAAATATTCCTTGTCCCCTCATATCCCAACTAAGGGAGTTATCTTCCTGACTCTGCATTTACTCTTTCCCCTGCTCTTTCCTTAACTAATCTTCCACTTTCTGAGTTTAAAAGAGCCCGGGATTAACACACGATAAGGGAAGCCGAGATAATAATTACACTCCGCGCTGTTCAACTGCTCAACAAATCCCTGAACAATTATTAAAATGGCTCAACGCATTACACAAATGAGAAATGGCTCGGACTCTTTTTTTTTTCGAAGGGAAGGAGGACACATTATTTAAGTGTTCTTGTAAGCCATCTAAGATATTAATGTTGCAAAGCTCCTTATGAATTTTTAAGTACATAAAATGGAGATCCACTTCAGGTCAGTATTAACAAAGAAGCTTGTAATACGGTGGAGCCCACTTAAGAAAGCAATATCCACCATCTATGACAGATTTAAACACCATAAAGCAGCGAGGAAGGTTCCCATTTGGCATTGCTCTGGGATGTTGGATTGAGTTATTTGTTTGTGGGAAGGAATTCAATTAAAGAAAAAAAAAATATTCAAATACTGTATATGATATTTCCCCCCGGCTTGACACTTTTTTTTTAATGAAGCGCCTGCGAATTTTGATCTTTATGCAAGCATGCAATATTTTTCGGGCCCAAATGCATTTTTTTTTCCAAATTGATTCTTCAAAAGAATACTATAGGAATGACAAGAATGTATCTACTACAAAAAAAACCCAAAGATGTATTTTTAGATAATGAAAAAAAATGGGGGGAAAATGCCCTTAAAAAAATTGTATGCAAAAACAACTCTCTAGAATAATGGAAATGTTCAACATTCGATATGAAATTGTGCACATTTTTTCTAGTCAGATGTTATTTAATGTGCCCTTAAGTGTTTTAGTTTATAAAAATTATTAGAATTTATACCTCTATATAGTGTTGGACTGGAGGGTCCTGGATTGCCACCATAGAGGCCTACACATCACCCCAGGCCCCTGACACAGTTGTAACCCCTCTGGGCCCCGCCACCCCAGTGACAACTCCCTTCCGCCTCCCTGTGTACCTTGTTTCCTCTTCTTGCTGCCAAAATCGGGGTGGGGGAAGGTCATGGGGCAGCACACAAGTTGTCTGGCAGGGTGTGTTGTCTCTGGGTCAGTGGGGTCCACTGGCCAACTCCAACCCTGCCTTAATATATATATATATGGTGATGCTAGATTTAGAGGTGTGCAGGCACAAGAACATCACCTTTAGTGCTCATGCAAAGAGTTGTTCTGCTGAAAGGTGAGTGGTAAGGACCCTCTAACTTTGGTGTCTGAATCATGGACAAATTAGGGGGTTGGGAGGGCACCTATATGCCTTCTTCTTCTCATGAATACAGCATTTCTGAATGTAGGCAGTGCTTTATGCACCAGGGCAGCTGCAGATCCATGTGGTTGAACCGGTGGCAATTCTGGGGCCGTAACTAGTAGTTTTTGCTCACTGCCTTTGCATAAGCAGATGCCTCTAGGGTCTACCATTTGTATAAAGCCTTCTTTCCCCTGCCCTGGCTAATGCTATTTCCGTGCTCTACACAAAGGGTCATCTTAAAATCTTATGGAGCTTTTATGGGGCATGTTACATTCCTTGAGCAGATGGTTGGTGTTTGATCCTCTACTACCAAAGAAAAGAAAAGTGTTGTTGTAAGGGGATTAATTGAGGTTTTAGTTGTTAATTCAGAGACCCGAGTTAAGCACCGAGGATTTCCTTCATCGTTTCTCTGACACGAATACGAAGAGTAATGCTGAATGGGGAAATGATGGATAAGGAACTGAAGTGTCCAGCTGTAGGGCTAGATCTGTTCACAGTTGGGAGGGGGAGGCTTTCCCATTTCCAAATTAAGGCATGTCCTGGGAGTTTCTTATTGGCCAGGGATGTCAGGAGACCCATAATCTTTAAAAAGGTAGGGAGAACAAGGTTCTGTCTTTTTTTACCCCACTTGGGTTGATGGTTCTGGAGAGCATCAGACAGGTAGGAGGCCACAGTAGGAGAAGGCAGAACTGGCTTGATTTTTGTTAGATCTTGTAAAATCTCATTCTAGGAGTAGAGTCGTCCTGATGGTCAGATGTTCAGTACCCTGGGTGTCACCTGCAAGAAGAGACCCAAGAGGATAGGTTCAGGCATAGAGAGATCCCAAGAAGAGAACCACTGTGAGGGCCATGAACTCTGGGGACTGGGCAACTGTTAGTGAGCACTACTGCTGGCTGTTACTAATATATGTGCCTTATAACATCAAAGGAATAACTATATTTTTATAGTCAGAAGAGAATGGGTTGTACCGCCTTGAAGTAACACCTTGGAAACGTTTGTGACATTCCAGCAAATATACAGTTATCTGTTTTTCAGGATCAGGAACCACTGATGCCCAAGTTATTGAAAGATATGAAGTATGAGGGGAGTCAGTGTGGAAATCCCCTACTAATGTCCCACTTTATAGAGTCTGGTGTAACACATGCTCTCCTGGGAGGTACAGGGAGTTGTAACTTGTCAGGGCTCTGAAGTGAAGGAAAAGCAATGTGCTAAGAAAAGTTTACTAGTCCAGATACCAGATCCCATGTCTCATGCGTGGCTTACTTGTTTATTAACAAAGAATGACTTTATATAGGAAGCAACAATAGGAGGGGACTTACTGCAAGAGGAAGAATGGCTTCCCACCATACAGCAGGTCATGTTGAGGAATGGACAACTTTTGTAGTTAGACGCGGGCTAGACATTCAGTAGGTGTGTAAGGGAAGCAGGCATGGATAGGGGGAGCTCAAGCAGCTTAACTGGATCAATCACTCAGTAGGAAGGTTGACAGTCTGATTATAGTTTTGTCTGTCTGTCTGTCTGTCTCTCTCTCTCTCAGATGTGCATGTTAGGGAGCACCAGCTGGTGCATCTTGGTATGGGGCCTGTCCTAAATCCAGGGCTGTATCAAAGATAACAACCCGTATTATAACTGGGTGCTTCCATACCATGTCCCCAGCTCCAGTGGTGCTTCGATACTTAAAAGAGAGCAGATGTCCTCTCTCACATGCAAGTGACCAGACAAATTAGGGTGACTGTAGAAAAAAGTGGGTGAGTTGACATGCTGTGTTGGGTCAGCCCTTGTGCTCTGCACCTCATACCGGACCTTGTATACTTTAACAGGGTACAAGGGGCAGAGTAAAGATATTTCCCTGGCACAGTAGGCATGAGAGTGAGTGCTAAGGGGCAGGATTTTGTCCAGGGAGCTGCTGTCATGAAGCAAGTTGAGCTGACCTCAGGCAAAATACCACTCCTGGTAAACTGAAGAGTTGGATTTCTGTTTTTTAAACTGGAAATTCAGCTCTTCTACTGCACCTAAACCCCCTCCAGCACCTAAAAAGTAAGTACTGGGAGGGGCACCTAATTTTGCTCCCCTTAAAGCAGGGGCATACATGAATACATGACCCCTCCTGTTTCTGTTTTTGATCCTACCCTCCCTTCGTTCCTAATTTCACTCTCTCCTGTTATCCCAGGTAACATTAAACCACCAAAAAAGAGAAAGGGGCACAGGACATAAAGCATGTTGATCGCTCACTACGTAGAACAGGTGGTCCAGGTGCACCAGCCCCAGACCCTCAGCTTAGGGAGCAGATAAACCAGCAGCATACAAAGAAGGGGTATCGGGCCCATGATTTAGTGCCTTGAAGAGCATGAAACTCATTTTGGAGATATGGTTCTTTTTTTAATGGATCTACAATTAACATTATATTTTTAACTTTGATTTTGGCAGGATTTTTCTGAGTGCCCTTCTTTGTATGCTGCTGTTTTATTCCAGGTGCCAATTTCCGTTCTTTTAACCCTAGAAGATTTTTTGGCTCAGCTTCCTCTGGATCAGAGAGGCGTTTATAGGATTTTGTAGAGCAAAGGTTGGATCTTGAAGGATACAAGTCTTTTTCAGCCCAATATATGGATCACATCACACACCCTTTCATAACCTCCCCTCTGATTTACAACCTGTTTCATGGGAAACAAACCAATTGTGGAACTTGTGAAATTGCATTGCTTGTTGCCCAAACAGCATCCAGTATCCCAATATTCCACCAACTATTACCCACACACTCGTCCCTTCATGAGCAGAGAGCAACATTGCTGCCTAATCGCCAGACTTTGGATGAGTTACAGGGATTGTGCAGAGCCCCCAGTCTGTGCCAAATGGAGTCGGCTCCACTCATTGTTTATACCATGGAGGGATTCCAGCTCCATTCCTGCTATTCTGTGCCAGCCCAGCCTTCCCAAACTTATGCTCTGCATTAACTAAGCTTTAAAAAAGAACAGATTTCCTCTAAAAATGTTTAATGGTTAATACATGGCAATAATTAGGAGCTAATGACTCCCCCGGGCCTGGCTACTGGTAACGAACAGCTGAGCAGTGTTTATTCTGGGGATTAATTCTTACAAATTGCTGTAAGTGTGCTACTGGATTGCCGTTATATACTGGCTCTTGGCATGCGAACAACTCCTGGTATTTAGCGAACGCCGCGACTCCTCAGCAATGTGGGAATTGGAAGAGCCTCGTAGCGCAGATGATCTCATTGTGTATCTGTAGCACCAAGCAATGCAAACAGTCAATCCTTATAATAAACCCCATGTTCGGTATTTATGGTCAAGGCCAATTTTCTTAGGTATCCCCTATGACCCTCATCTCTAGCAATTTAATTTTACCCCTGGGGTAACATGCCTCTCCTTTAAAAAAGACACCAGCCTGGGGCACGTTAGTGTGGATACCACCCTAGGGTAACGCAGGGGATACTGGGAGCAAGTGGGAAGATAGCATCGGCATTCCCAAAAAAGCTATTTTTATTTTGTTTTTAGTGAAAAGTGCCCCCTAACGATCTGTATGTAGAGTAATGCGATTCATTAAGGAAAGGCTGGCGTAATTAAATTCATTAAATTTAAATTAGTTAAATTCACCTTAAATGGGTTGGTTCACCTTTGAGTTAACTGTTAACAAGTATGATGTAGAGAGGGATATTCTGAGACAATTTGCAACTGGTTTTTATTATTTGTGTTTTTTGAGTTATTTAGGTTTTTAGTCAGCAGCTCTTCAGCTTCCAATTTCAGTAATCTGGTTGCTAGGGTCCAAATTAACCCATCAACCCTGCATTGATTTGAATGAGAGACTGGAATATGAATAGGAGAGGCCTGAATAGAAAAATGAGTAATAAAAAGTAGCAATAACAATACATTTGTAGCCTTACTGAGCATTTGTTCTTTAGATGGGGTCAGTGATCCCCACTGGAGTCAGAAGACAAATTTGGGGCAAATTCGCCGCACTTCGCCAGGCGTATTTTTGCCAGCGCTCCGCAAATTCACTTAAATCCGAAGTTGCGCACAGGGGTAGCGTTAGTTTGCGAAGTTGCGCTAGCGTTAATTCGCCAAGCGAAGCGAAGTTTCGCTAGCGATGGTTAATTTGCATACGGCGCGAAATTCAAATTTCAATGGAGGAACACGTATCTGCACTACAAATGCCTAGAAAAACTTCAAATCAGCAAATATAAATTTTATTTTGCCCTACACATGTGCCCACTGTCTAGGTAAGTTGCCATGAGTCAGGAAATGTAGGGGGGAAGGAGGGGAGCCCCAAAAAAATGTTCAATCTTTTTCAGCCTATCACCCATCATGTAGAAAACACGCCAGCGTTTTTTGGGACTTAGAAAAAAATTTGACTTTTTTGGAAACAATCCCTATTTACTCTATTGCGCTTCGCCAGGTCTGAGGTGGTGAAGGAAGTCTAGCGTAAAAGGTAGCGTTCAGTACACTGCGCAATTAGTGAATTTGGGTAGTTACATCGCTAGCAAAAATTCACCTGGCGTAAGTGTGCGAAGTAACACTAGCGAATTTACGCCAGCGTTCGTTAGTGAATTTGCGAAGTACCGAAAATGCCAAACGCTAGCGAATTGACGCTAGCGTTCGGCGCTTCGGCGCTTAGTGAATTTGCGCCAAAGAATTAATAATCTATAAAAAAACAATAAAGAAGACCAATTGAAAAGTAGCTTATAATTGCACCTTCTATAACATGCTATAAGTTAACTTAAAGGCCACCCCATCAGATAGGAAACTAGTAATTTGATTCATTAGGGAAATGCTGGTGTAGCTTGGAGGCACTATTGAGGTTAATTGGCTTTATGAGATTGGGATCTGCACTTGTCCAAAATTGCCATCCCATAAACTGTCATGCAGCAAGAATCTGCAGGTAAGCAGCGTGCATCTATAGTTATACCCTCATTTGCTAAATTGCCTATAATTTACATAATAATGGTGAGGCTGGGATGTAAGGATGTTGCTGCCCCAGATTTGAGGGGTTTATATTTACAATGGGGTCCTGAGATTTAGCTCCATCTGTCAAGTTGTTCATCTGAATTCTGAAGCAGAAGACAAGTGTGACACCCATAAGGTCTGAGCATTAGAAGTGAATTGCCCCCTAGACTGGCATTTCTGCCTTTACCATAAATAACAGGGCACTTCTTTCACATTGAGCAGTAATAAAAGGGGCTTTAATATTTCCCATCCCCTGACACATCTTGCATCGCTATATACGGTACATCCAGTTGGCAATAGGCACAACAAATTACAGTCTCTCCTCCCAACACTATCTAGACCTATTACACACATTATTCTACAATTACAGCTCCCTACTAGACACCATATTGCCTCACCATACACAATGTCCTACAATTACACTCCCTTACATGCAATCATCTATTCCACAGTTACAGCTCTTTCCCCAGACTCCATATTTCCTTACTACACACACTATTCTACATACACAGTCCCTTTATGATAATGATAAAAAGAAATGCATCTGTAGGGTGCAATAAAATTTCTTTACATTGCAGCTGCATTAAATTGTGGTTTTCAGGGTCACTTTCTCTATGTGCAATCTGAATGCTGTTACTTTCTATGGGAATTGTTAGAGATAGAGCTTTACTTGTGATCTAATACTCTGGGGTACGGCAATGTCTCAGCTCCTTAAATGCAGGATTATGTCATAATGGGAGAAATCGGAGAGTGAGTGGCCTAATGCCTATAATCTTGTGTCACTCTCACTGCCAGTAATTACATGATGCAATGTCACCAGCCAGCAAAGCAAACTGGGAATTTTTCTAACTATTTTGGGAGAGCAGGTATAGTAGGGAGAGATGGTGCCTATAGTAACAGTGGATAATAGTCTCTGGGAAGGGAGTGTGACTGTGGGATAGCAGGTATAGTAGGGAGAGATGGTGCCTATAGTAACAGTGGATAATAGTCTCTGGGAAGGGAGTGTGACTGTGGGATAGCAGGTATAGTAGGGAGAGATGGTGTCTATAGTAACAGTGGATAATAGTCTCTGGGAAGGGACTGTGACTGTGGGATAGCAGGTATAGTAGGGAGAGATGGTGTCTATAGTAACAGTGGATAATAGTCTCTGGGAAGGGAGTGTGACTGTGGGATAGCAGGTATAGTAGGGAGAGATGGTGCCTATAGTAACAGTGGATAATAGTCTCTGGGAAGGGAGTGTGACTGTGGGATAGCAGGTATAGTAGGGAGAGATGGTGTCTATAGTAACAGTGGATAATAGTCTCTGGGAAGGGAGTGTGACTGTGGGATAGCAGGTATAGTAGGGAGAGATGGTGTCTATAGTAACAGTGGATAATAGTCTCTGGGAAGGGAGTGTGACTGTGGGATAGCAGGTATAGTAGGGAGAGATGGTGCCTATAGTAACAGTGGATAATAGTCTCTGGGAAGGGAGTGTGACTGTGGGATAGCAGGTATAGTAGGGAGAGATGGTGTCTATAGTAACAGTGGATAATAGTCTCTGGGAAGGGAGTGTGACTGTGGGATAGCAGGTATAGTAGGGAGAGATGGTGCCTATAGTAACAGTGGATAATAGTCTCTGGGAAGGGAGTGTGACTGTGGGATAGCAGGTATAGTAGGGAGAGATGGTGTCTATAGTAACAGTGGATAATAGTCTCTGGGAAGGGAGTGTGACTGTGGGATAGCAGGTATAGTAGGGAGAGATGGTGTCTATAGTAACAGTGGATAATAGTCTCTGGGAAGGGACTGTGGTTTTGAGATAGCAAGTATAGTAGAGAAGGGATACAGGGCCTGTAAGACGGAACTGGTTAGATATATTTGTATAAATTTTCTGTTTTCTGTGCTTTCCATTTATTAAATGTACTGACAATACTGAGCAGAATGCAATTAACTCAATGGTTTGTTTTGTGCATCTTTTTTGTTGGACTAAGAGCAGCTAAAGACAATGTGACTGAAAGGCAGAAATCATGATAAACTCGGCTCTTTCTTTCAGATGTCCTGGAGATATCACAGCTGCTCTCAACAACTGCTTAATGATGATTTCAATATGACTTAAATATATGTACTGTGAGTAAAACAACAGGAGTCTGAAAGAAAAGCATTCTTTTTAGAGAAAAAGTAAGCAATCAAGTTATTGGAGCTGAATGGTGAATTATTCAAATGTTTTGCTGTAGTAAAACAAAACAGCAAAACAAACAAAATAATTATTTATTCCAAGTGCAGCAAAACTCAGTTTGCAGAAACCAAACAAATCTTTGGAGGACATTTGGGATCAGGCAGAGAATAAAATAGGGGCAGGGTACAAAGTATAAGAAAATGACATGCTTTGCTTTACGTGTTCCATTGCCCTTAAGAGTAGAAGGCTGATGGGTGGGCTGGAGTACAAGTGCAGTCTTGCCAAGCAATACAATGTCATGTGAGTAGACTATAAGTCCCATTGGCAAGTGTTAGGTGAGCCCTGGGGTGAGAGGAAACCAGAAAAAGTTGGAGGAAAGGATCCAGTGAAACATCAAGCAGAGACCATACTGGTAATTGTACTTGGAGCACGAAAGTGGGGGATGTTTATTTAGTAGTCTGAAGATCCACCAAACAAATGTATTTTGTTAGTTCCTTTAGTGTGCTTCACCATGGTAGACACTGAAGTGTGTAGGTCTAAGGTAGAGGGCAATATCATGGTAGGACCACCTTGAAAGCCCTAAAATCACAGTTCACACTGCTGACATTTAAGATATTGACCTTGCTGGTGTTCCTCTTGGGAAATTCATACCAAGACGTTTGAGAACATCTGACACTCATGGTTGTGTTCCTGAAGTTGGGTGCCACCATCTCAAAAACTTAGCAAGGGCCTGGACTAAGTTAAAGAATCCACAGTAGAATGTTTTGCCAGGGTAAACCTAGAGGTTATAAGTTATAAAAATAGTCAGCCTAGTGGTCAGAAATATTAGGTACAATAGCCAGTGCAAACTATGCAGATAGGTAGGTATCAATTAATCCAAAATTGTTTGGTCCTACACTTGTATATAGCCATCCAACCAATAAAAATCAGAGGCAGTTGGTCAGTTCATTGCAATTTTATCATCTGTATGTTTGGCCAAACTAGAGGGTTGATCTCTTCCCAAATATCCCCATAGTTGACCAGATTGTCACTCTTCTGAAAAATCTACAGTGCTCATGTCCAGGCAAAAGTAAAAGTTACTAACGATGGTGTCCCTGCCAAGTTAGGAAAACACAGGATCTGGTTCTTGGACAGGTATTCGATCTGTTATCTGAAAATTCGTTAAGCAGAAAACTCCGAATTACAAGAAGACCATCTCCAATAGACTTCATTGTAATTAACTAATTCCAGATGAATTAAAAAGGATTTCCCTTTTCTATGTAATAATAAAACAGTAGCTTGTATTTGATCCCAACTAAGTTATAATTAATCCTTACTGAAGGCAAAACAATCTAGTAGGATAAATTTAATGTTCAAATGACTTTTTAGCAAACTTGGGGCACGGAGATCCAAGAAGAAAAAAATCTGGGCAACCTAAGGTGCCGAGCATTATGGATAACAGTTCACATTCCAGTATTCCAAGGAAATCCATCATATTCTTGGAACTAAACTATGAAAAGTTCACAAATATAAGAGGGTTGTAAGGTATTGAGGACACTTTGCCAAATATTGACCAAGCATATTTACCCTTCGCTGAAATTTTTCTTTATGGGAACATTAAATTAGCTGGGAATTCATGGGAGCAAGGGTCAACATTGAACACATATAGGATAGGAACATGTACAGCAAAGAACCCAATGACATGAATAATCTAAACTGGATAAGAAATACCCTAACTCTAGCTCCATCATATTGTGCTTCATACTTTCTGATTGTTTAGCTGCTAATATCTATAGGCCATCTTCTCTGTGTGGAACTGGACACAAAGCTGCTGCCTCTAGTGGGAAGGTTTGAGGTTGAAGGTTTTACTGTATGTAGTACAAACAGATACCGCTCCGACTCCCTTCATGTTGTCATGCTCCAACTGAAAGGGTCTGTGAAAAGCCAACTGGGTGCAGATATCTCTTGGTGTTCCAGGCTGTAGCACATACAGAGAAGATAATAATGGAGTACAGCAACACTGATTTGGGTAACCGGCTCTCTTCTCCAACATATTTAATATCTGATGCATTTTGGGCACTTCAACCCTTTGGGGCAGATTTACTAAAGGGCAACGTGCGTAACTCTGGCGACGATTCGTCCAGCGTTACCTCTTTCAGGCACTGTGCCGATTACTTACAGGTGCAGGTGTAATGACGCTAGTGGTCATTCGCACTCTATCGCCATGGCGAATTTTCACTCTGGCAAATGGACTTTACTCCGCAAATTCACTAAGATGCGGATTTTACTGAACGTTACCTCTTTCGCCAGACTTGCCTACTCCACCTCAGACCAGGAGAAGTGCATTGGAGTGTATAGATCTTCCTCATTCTTCTGTTACATACATTATATTTTTAGTGGAAAAGTCCCAAAAAACACTGGTGTCTTTTCCCTTTTTTCAGAGTGATAGGCTGCAAAAGTCCTTAAAATTATTTTTTGGGTAACCGGGTTCCCCCATACATTTCCTAACATATGATACTTAAACATAAACTATGGGCTCATGTGTAGGGCATTATAACAACTCTATTTTCTTTATTAAGGTTCCCTTGACTTGTGTAATGTATTTGCTGCAACATATACGTCCATGTAACTTTATAATTTCCCACCATATGCAATTTAGCCTGAGAGAAGACCTCTACTGAAGTTGCGCTAGGCAGAATTCAACACTAGCGCATCTTTGCTTTGATTGCTGAAGTAACGCTAGCAAAACTCTGCCAGCGTTCGGCACTCTGGACGCAACATTTTAATAAATTAGCATTGTCTGAGCAAAGTTTAAAGTGTTTAAAGTGCAGGAGCAGCATATGGGTGGGACATGTGTGTCCCTCAACCTTGCCCGTCATTAATGAAGCCCACGGCAGGAGCGACAGGGGATGCATTCAAACCCTCTATTTACCACCTTCTAAATAATATGTTAAGTATGGGAAACCCTTGCACCTGGTTGACCATCACTGCCGTAAGGGGCACAATTTTGGGATGGCCGTCTCCCATAGACTCTATTTTAATGAAATAATTCAAATTTTTGAAACACATTTCCTTTTTCTTTGTAATAATAAAACAGTACCTTGTACTTTATCCCAACTAAGATATAATTAGTCCTTATTGGTGGGAAAAAAATACTATTGGGTTTATTACATGTTTACATGGCTTTTAGCAGACAGAGGGGGTTATGTAATAGAAGGCACTCATATTGCCTGGGGCAGTAACCCATAGCAACCAATCAGCAGGTAGAATTTACTGGTCACTTGTTAAAATGCATCTTATTGGTTGCTATGGGTTACTGCTCCTGGGCAAACGTAGCTCCTTATATTACATATGGGGGTTAGGGTAGGTTCCAACTTATGGAAAGATCCCTTATCCAGAAAACCCCAGGTCCTGAACATTCACTTTACCTGCACGATCTTAGTTTAGTAGATCTTAGTTTAGTAGACTTTACACTGATTTTTTTTATTTTGTGTTGCCTATTACTCTGCCCTTGGTTGCCTATAGCCCTTCATGTGCTGTGGATGTATTAAATTCCTAACTAATTACTATAAAAGCGGTTCAACACCGCCTTGGCAACATAACTACCCCAGTTCTCCCATATTAGTAAAAACCCCAAAGACCCCAATACATGAAACCCTACCTACCCCCAGTCGATTTTATTTGACAAGATATCCGGCCTCTGTATTTAAAACTAAAATAAAATGCTCTCTCGGCAGCCAGGTTAAGAAGGATTTGACTGATAATCATGTTCTACATGTTAAACACAGTAGCAATAATGGGGCTCTTATTTTGTATTTAACATGTTTTAGACTTTAGAGCCGGGATCACAGGACTTTAGGTTACATTTGCTGTAAATAACGGGCTCATCTAATCTCTAGATCCACACTTTAGCGTGGGTTTCTCCGAAACGAGAGATTTATCCATTCTGTAATTAACCCTTCCTCGCAGCCTTGGATTGTCTTTCTTCCCCTCGGCCACTAAACTTATAATAGTCTGATAAATATTTAAGCAGTAATCAAGGGGATAATGCACTGTAATCCATTAGTGCACCAGGCCCTGCCAGGACTGAGCAAAAGCCTTGGTGCTAAAACGAATGCCGTAAGTGGTAAAATCCGAGACTGAACAGAAGGCTTAGTGACCACTATAGGGATTTGGATCTACAGCTGGAGATTGTTACACAGACAGGGCTGTTTGTAAGTCAACAAAAGCTGGGAAAATGCAGAATAATTCCTATACACATATAAATTGTGCCACGTTGACTCGTAAAGGGTCATCACCATCGTAGACCATTCTCTGTGCTTCGACTCCCCGACTTAACATTCTTGGGATCCATCCAAATGATCTTCTCTGCTATTAGTTTTTGACTTACACCCTCCCTCCCTCTGAGCAAGAACACAAAGCACATTGCGCCTCTTGATTCCGCCGTGTCGGATACAGTCAGCAGGTTGCCAATATGATTTTATGCTCCCTGGTCCGGTCTGAATATTTTAATCCAAGCACCCTCGCTATAACGACGAGAAACGAGAAACGACGAGACACTAAAAATGGCACCAATCACTCTCCGACTTCTTATTAAATGAATCACCAGTGGGATTTGTGTGCTCGACTGCATCATTGTGTAGTGTGTTTTGTTTTACTTGGTATAATGCAATATGGATGTATTTTTATTCATACATTAATAGATTACACAAGGAGTGATGGATAGGGATGCACTGAATCCAGTATTTGCTTCGGGATTCAGCCAGGATTTGGCCTTTTTCAGCAGGATTCAGATTCGGTTGAATCCTTGTGCCTGACCGAACCAAATCCGAATTTAAATATGTAAACTATGGACGGGAAGGAAATCACATGACTTTTCATCACAAAAAAAGGATGTAATTTTTTCTCCCACACTTTTTCCTTTCCTGCACCTAATATGCATATACAAATTAGGATTCAGATTAGGTTCTGTATTCGGCAAAGCATTTACAAAGGATTTGGGGATTCAAGTAATATTCCCTAGTAATGGTACCATAAACCAATCACATCCATAAATATGTTAAACACTGGCAGTGCACGTCCCATAAACATAGTAACATAGTAATATAGTAAGTAAGGTTGAAAAAAGACACACGTCCATCAAGTTCAACCTTTTAATTTTTGTTTTTTTTTATCTGCCTTACTGTCAGTTGATCCAGAGGAAGGCAAAAAACCCATCTGGAGCCTCTCCAATTTGCCTCAGAGGGGGACAAATTCCTTTCTGACTCCAAAATGGCAATGGGACCAGTCCCTGGATCAACTTGTACTATGAGCTATCTCCCATATCCCTGTATTCCCTCACTTGCTAAACACCATCCAACCCCTTCTTATACCTATCTAATGTATCAGCCTGTACCCCTGATTCACTTCCCAGCTCTCCCTGTAACACCCCTTTCCCTCCTCTAATCTCATTGGCTCCCTCCTGTCTGCTGGGAGGAGCTACTGGTGAATAAAGCATCCGACCCTTCCTTGTACCTATCTAATGTATCAGCCTGTACCACTGATTCAGGGAGACAATTCCACATCTTCACAGCTCTCACTGTAACAAACCCCTTCCCAATATTTAGCTGGAACCTCTTTTCTTCTAATCGGAATGGGTGCCCTTGTGTCAGCTGGAAAGACCTACAGGTAAATAAATCATTAGAGAGATTATTATATGATCCCCTTATATATTTATACATAGTTATCACATCTCCCCTTAAGCGCCTCTTCTCCAGCGTGAACATCCCCAATTTGGCCAGTCTTTCCTCATAGCTAAGATTTTCCCTTTACCAGCTTAGTTGCCCTTCTCTGTACCCTCTCTAATACAATAATGTCCTGTTTAAGAGATGGAGACCACAACTTTACAGTTTTTTGCCTTCCTCTGGATCAACTGGCAGTTAGGCAGGTTAAAATAGAGTTATATGGTTGAACTTGATGGACGTGTGTCTTTTTTCAACTTACTTACTATGTTACTATGTATGTGTAGGCAGACAAGGAAGAAGCCTTGGGCGCTGCCAGAAGGCCCTACACTTTTCGTGCCCAATAGGCACTTAGTCATTGGCTAAGTCCATGACTAAGTGCCTATTGGGCACAAAACACTTAGGGCCTATAGAGATTCTTTTTCAACTTTATCAATAAATATTGCTTTAACTTCACTATGTCTGGCCCTGTGGAATACCTTGAGTGCTGAATGGCTCATTTTTGTTTATCTGGATATGAGTTTACAGCTCTGAGGGCTGAGGGCCTGGGGATGATCCACCTGGATCTGCTTGGTGACTTATCTACTTTGGTTGTCTGTAGCACCTCTTCCTTCTCTTTGTTCAATAAACATCCCCATACCAACCTGCAATGATGATACCTCATTACCACCTCTCTTGGTAGGAATTGCCATAATCTGACTGCTCCTACAGTGGTACAGTAGAGAAACGCTTCTTATGCTGATGATTAAATCTCTATCCCTTGGTAGGGATCTCTATGATCTGTACAGTATAGAACCCTCCCTGTGCTGCTACTGAAATCTCCTTTCCTCCAGTCTCAGTGAGTGGGCTTTTTGTCACCTGAATTGTCTTGTTGAAACAAGGATCATCACTAAAATGTTTACTATGCATTGAGATTCAGTCAGGATTCAAATAATTCCAGTTCTGCTTGACAATATTACCCAAAACAAACTCATCATCACCCGTCTTTCTTATTCAATAAAAGCACAGCAAGAGGCTATTAAGCAGTGATGATGTTAATTCACCGCGCGGATGAGCCGTCACTCCGAAAGGTCAAGCTGAAATGAATAAAAGGCACAACAGGATAAACATTTGATTTCGGTTAGAGCAAATCTGCAATTACATTAGTCTTTCTCAGCAACCCGTACCAGACTCACATACGCTCTGCATACTGGTTTGATTTTTTTTTGCTCATTTTCAAGTCAAAGTTAAAAAGGAAATACCATCTGCTGCAATTATTTTTGTGTCTTTTTTAAAGCTGAGGATAAGTTGCTGATACAATAATGTTTTCATATATATGTAATGGGTGGAGGGGGGTTTGAATGATTTTGGTTCCTTACCACAGCTGTTGAACAGTAGAGCATTTCTCTGCTCAGTCCTGGCTGGAGGTGTCTGCAGGAATAGTTAATACTGAACTGTAAATTGAGACGCTGTGTAACATAGAAACATAGTAATTTAGGTTGGAAAAAGACACACATCTATAGAGTTCAACATTTATATCTAAGTGATACCTGCCTCAATGTTAGTTGTTCAGAGGAAAGTGAAAAAACACATCTTAAGCCTCTCTTTGATTTGCTTCAAAGAAGGAAACAATTCCTTCCTGGCTCCAAGATGGCAATCGGACCAGTCCCTGGATCAACTTTGTGCTAAGAGTTCATTTCAGTAACCCTGACAGGCATACTCTGCCTGTCCTACTCCACATGTGTGTGCCATACTCTGCTTGTCTTACTCCGCCTGTGTGTGCCATACTCTGCCTGTCCTACTCCACATGTGTGTGTCATACTCTGCCTGTCTTACTCCACCTGTGTGTGCCATAATCTGCCTGTTTTATTGTGCCATACTCTGCCTTTCCTACTCCGTCGGTGTGTGCCAAACTCTGCCTGTCCTACTCCGTCTGTGTGTGCCATACTCTGCCTGTCCTACTCTGCCTGTGTGTGCCATACTCTGCCTGTCCTACTCCACATCTGTGTACCATACACTGCTTGTCTTACTCCCCCTGTGTGTGCCAAACTCTGCCTGTCTTACTCCACCTGTGTGTGCCATACTCTGTCTGTCCTACCCCACCTGTGTGTGCCATACTCTGCTTGTCCTACTCCACCTGTGTGTGCCATACTCTGCTTGTCTTACTGTGCCTGTGTGTGCCAAACTCTGCCTGTCCTACTCCACCTGTGTGTTCCATACTCTGCTTGTCTTACTCCATCTGTATGTGCCATACTCTGCCTGTCCTACTCCACCTGTGTGTGCCATACTCTACCTGTCCTACTCCACCTGTGTGTGCCATAAGCTGCCTGTTCTACTCTGCCTGTTTGTGCCATACTCTGCCTGTCCTACTCCGCCTGTTTGTGCCATACTCTGCCTGTTCTATTCCACCTGTGTGTACCATACTCTGCCTGTCCTACTCCGCTTGTGTGCCATACTCTGCCTGTTCTACTCCGCCTGTTTGTGCCATACTCTGCCTGTCCTAATCATCCTGTGTGTGCCATACTCTGCCTGTCCTACTCCATCGGTGTGACATACTCTGCCTGCCCTATGCTGCCTGTGTGTGTCATAATCTGCCTGCCCTACTTTGCCAAATTATTTTATTTGTTTGCCTTTCCACCTTTGTATCTTTATTGTCTCTGAAGGCCATGCAGTTGCCACTTAGGAAACTGCCCAAGGACAGCTCACTGAAACGCCAGTTTCAAAAATGTAAATATTGCCTACTTCAATAGAAGATTGGTGTGTGGAGAGGCACAAGGTCCCTAAGTGATAATAATATCTCACCTGAAGAATATGTACTACTTTACTAAAGGGGAACCTACACTCTACTGGTAAAATATGACTTGATACCCTATTAAAGCATCTTTGGTTTTGTGGATAAAAATATTTAGTAATACAATAACTTTCTTTACAGATTGTGCTCTCTTCCATGTAAACAGAGACAGAGAAGCAGATGTCAGGAATGACAGGAGGCAATTCAAACTTCAATATTTTGTATAGACATCAAGAAGGGACTAAAGGAGAGTGCAGATAAGAATGCAGTAGTAGTAATCAATATGGGAGAGAATGTGGTCATGCATTAATATTCTAGTATTCGAGGAATTAGGTAGTACTGGTTGAAGTTTAATACTGCACAAATGAAAGATGCCAGTGTAAAGTAGTGTTCACAAAGGAAAGTGTAAGGTGAGATCCAACAAATACTGGGAAGAAGGTGATTAACAGCGATTTGTAAATACAGGTCCTTGCAGCGGATAAACCACTTCCCCTAAGTGTTTGCTATGGATCAGCTTTAGAAATGAAGAGAAAAAGGGACATTTCACTTTGGGGCCGATTCATGAAACTCGAGTGAAGGATTCGAATTAAAAAAACGTCAAATTTCGAAGTGTTTTTTGGGCTACTTCGACCATCGAATGGGCTACTTCGACCTTCGACTACTACTTCGACTTCGAATCGAACGATTCGAACTAAAAATCGTTCGACTATTCGACCATTCGATAGTCGAAGTACTGTCTCTTTAAGAAAAACTTCGACCCCCTACTTCGGCAGCTAAAAGCTACCGAAAGTCAATGTTAGCCTATGGGGAAGGTCCCCATAGGCTTGCCTGAGATTTTTTGATCGAAGGGTATTCCTTCGATCGTTGGATTAAAATCCTTCGAATCGTTCGATTCGAAGGATTTAATCGTTCCATCGAAGGAATAATCCTTCGATCGTTCGATCGCAGGATTTTCGCTAAATCGTTCGACTTCGATATTCGAAGTTGAACGATTTTAGTTCCTAGTCGAATATCGAGGGTTAATTAACCCTCGATATTCGACCCATAGTGAATCGGCCCCTTAGAGTAGAGGAAGAATATGCTTTTTGGGAGAGGCGAACATTTTTGCAAATCTACAGCTGAATTTAACCATGCATTTTGTTTTGGCTGGGGAAAAAAGTTGTTATTGACTTGTAATTGGTGCAAGAAACAAAATGCCCATTGACTTCAAGGTGCTTGGCGCAGGACAAAATGGCTGTTGATTTCAATGCATTTTAAATGAGAAAATTCTTGAGAAAAAAAGGATTATTAACTTCAATGCACTTGGCAAGAGAATAAAATGCCCAAATTAATGCCAAAGAATCCCCATTGACCACTTGATGTGAGAAAAGTAAGCGAAAAAAAAGTAAATTGACTTTAACGCATTTGGCAAAACATTTCTCAAATCCTTCAGCTGTTTTGTGAATTTTTCAGAAAACCAAAACGGGGCAGTTTTGTTCACCAGCAATCACCTATTTGGAATCCACTGTCGTTATTTATGGGTACAGGATGGGATCCACTATCTAGAAACCCGTTATCCAGAAAGCTCTACATTATGGGAAGGCTATCGCCCATAGACTCCACTGTAATCAAATAATTCATATTTTTAAAAATGATTTCCTTTTTCTCTGTAATAATAAAACAGTCGCTTGTACTTGATCCCAACTAAGATATAATTAATCCTTATTGGAAGCAAAGCCAGCCTATTGGCTTTATTTAATGTTTAAATTATATTTTAGTAGACAATGTATGGAGATCCAAATTACGGAAATATCCAGGTATTGGACCTGTTATCCAGAATGCTTGGGACCTGGGGACCGTAATTTGGATCTTCATACCTTAAGTCTATATCTATAATTAAATAAACCCAAAATTTGGCTTTGCCTCCAATAAGGATTAATTATATCTTAGTTTGGATCAAGTACAAGCTACTGTTTTATTACAGGTATGGGACCTGTTATCCAGAATACTAGGGACCTAAGGTTTTCTGAATAATGGGTCATTCCATAATTTGGATCTTCATACCTTAAAAAATCATTTAAACATGAAATAAACCCAATAGGCTGGCTTTGCTTCCAATAAGGATTAATTATATCTTAGTTGGGATCAAGTACAAGCTACTGTTTTATTATTCCAGAGAAAAACGAAATAATTTTTAAAAGTTTTGAATATTTCATAATACTGGAGTCTATGGGAGAGGGCCATTCTGTAATTCTGAGCTTTCTGGATAACGGGGTTCCAGATAACAGATCCCATACCTCTATATAGAAAATTAAATATTCTAGAAATGATCTTTAGAGCATAAGGGATAGATAGATATTCCATATGGGTCAAATAGTGATGAGTGGCCAATGAATAATGTCATGAGAAGATCAATATAGAATTCACACAGAATCATTTTAGGAGATAGCTGACCAGTTAGTCAACAAAAATCTATATTAAATGACAAGGTCTTCAACCTGACCTCACGGGGCTGATTCGGCCCTCTGAGGGATTTTTGTGGTTCCAATTAGCTTAAGGCTTCCTCATGTTTATTTCTATAATATCATCATCATTATCATCATCATGAATGAATTTTGAACCATACTAAGTAGGTTATTTATCAAAGTCCGATTTTATCTCAAGCTTTTCGAAGGGTTAATAAAGGATAAGATACTGGACTTCATAGCAAATCATAATACTATGAGTTTGTGCCAGCATGGTTTTATGCATAATAGATCTTGCCAGACTAACTTAATTTCTTTTTACGAGAATGTAAGTAGAGACCTCGATTCTGGGATGGCAGTGGATGTGATTTACTAAGACTTTGCTAAAGCATTTGATACAGTGCCACACAAAAGGTTACTGGTTAAATTAAGGAATGTTGGCCTGGAACATAGTATTTGTACCTGGATAGAGAACTGGCTAAAAGATAGACTACAAAGAGTGGTGGTAAATGGAACATTTTCTAATTGGACCAGTGTTGTTAGTGGAGTATAGGGATGTAGCGAACGTCGGAAAAAAAGTTCGCGAACATATTCGCGAACTTGCGCAAAAATGCGAGCGGTTCGCGAACGGTTCGCGAACCCCATAGACTTCAATGGGAAGGCGAACTTTAACATCTAAAAAAGACATTTCTGGCCAGAAAAATGATTTTAAAGTTGTTTAAAGGGTGCAACGACCTGGACAGTGGCATGCCAGAGGGGGATCAAGGGCAAAAATGTATCTGAAAAATCTGCCTGTGTGTGCTTGGAAGAGATAGTGTAGGGGGAGAGCTGTTAGTGATTTCAGGGACAGATGATAGTAAGTTTGCTGGCTAGTAATCTGCTTGATACTGCTCTGTATTGGAACAAAAAAATAAATAAAAGCAGTCCTTACAAGGACTACTGTTATTGCAGCAGTCAGCAGATGAGATCAGAAGCAGGACAGCTGCCCACTGCAGCTACATACAGAGCACTGCAGTAGAAGGTAGATTACTAGCCAGCAAAGCTACCTAAGCTTAAATGTCCCTCAAACCCCTGCAGACTTCTGTCCCTCCAATAACAGAGCAGTATCAAAACGATTACTAGCCAGCAAACTTTCAACTGTCCCTGAAATCACTAACAGGCAGCAGCTCTCTCCCTACACTATCTCTTCAGCACACACAGGCAGAGTGAAAAAACGCTGCAGGGCTTCGGTTTTTATAGGGAAGGGGAGTGGTCCAGGGGAGAGCTTCCTGATTGGCTGCCATGTACCTGCTGGTCTGGGGTGAGAGGGCAAAAAAAAGCGCCAACAATGGTGAACCCAAAATGGCGAACGTCGCGCGACGTTCGCGAACTTCCGGCGAGCGCGAACACCCGATGTTCGCCGCGAACAAGTTCGCCGGCGAACAGTTCGCGCCATCTCTAGTGGAGTACCGCAGGGCTCTGTACTAGGCCCCTTGCTTTTCAACTTGTTTATTAATGACCTGGAGGTGGCCATTGAAAGTACTGTTTCTATTTTTGCAGATGAGACTAAATTGTGCAGAACTATAGGTTCCATGCAGGATGCTGCCACTTTGCACAGTGATTTGTCTAAACTGGAAAACTGGGCAGAAAACTGGAAAATGAGGTTCAATGTTGATAAATGCAGGTTATGCACTTTGGCAAAAATAATATAAATGCAAGTTATACACTAAATGGCAGTGTATTGGGAGTTTCCTTAAATGAGAAGGATCTAGGGGTCTTTGTAGATAACACGTTGTCTAATTCTGGGCAGTGTCATTCTGTGGCTACTAAAGCAAATAAAGTTCTGTCTTGCATAAAAAAGGGCATTAACTCAAGGGATGAAAACATAATTATGTCTCTTTATAGGTGCCTGGTGAGGCCTCATCTGGAGTATGCAGTTCAGTTTTGGACTTCAGTCCTTAAGAGGGATATAAATGAGCTGGAGAGAGTGCAGAGACTAAGTGCAACTAAACTGGTTAGAGGGACGGAAGACTTAAATTATGAGGGTAGACTGTCAAGGTTGGGGTTGTTTTCTCTGGAAAAAAGGCGCTTGCGAGGGGACATGATTACACTTTACAAGTACATTAGAGGACATTATAGACAAATGGCAGGGGACCTTTTTACCCATAAAGTGGATCACCGTACCAGAGGCCACCCCTTCAGACTAGAAGAAAAGAACTTTCATTTGAAGCAACGTAGAGGGTTCTTCACAGTCAGGACAGTGAGGTTGTGGAATGCACTGCCGGGTGATGTTGTGATGGCTGATTCAGTTAATGCCTTTAAGAATGGCTTGGATGATTTTTTGGACAGACATAATATCCAAGGCTATTGTGATACTAAACTCTATAGTTAGTATAGATATGGGTATAAAGAATTTTAATTAAAAGTAGAGAGGGGTGTGTGTATGGATGATGGGTTTTCATTTGGAGGGGTTGAACTTGATGGACTTTGTCTTTTTTCAACCCAATTTAACTATGTAACTATGTAACTATGTAACATTTTCTTTTACAAACCCCGATCCAATCCGCTCGGGTTTTTTACGCTTATTTATTATTACATTTTCCCGAAAATTTGCTTTGAGGGAAAAAGACAGATTCTCACGATTTTTTTCGGATTTTTCAAACGAAAACTCAGATTTCTTATGCTTTTTTTCCCCCGAAAACTCTAAAATCTTCATGGTATTGCAGGAAACCCAGCGCACATCAAAAAATCATTGGGACTTCTCCCATTGATTTATATGCAACCTTGACAGGTCTGAGATGCCGGATTTTTTTTACGATTCAGACATTTCCATCCGCGATTTTTTAAAAGTTAGATTTTCTACTAAATAATCACTCATTTTTTTTGCATTCGGAGTTTAGTAAATAACCCCTTGAGCGTGTATCTGTACATTTTTTTCTGGATTATCCTGATATGTGCCTGCAAAGCATTGCAGTGCTACCCATTGCCTGACTGAAGCAATACAGACTGGCAGCTCAATATTTACCCAATTAAAGGCAAATGCTATTGGGTACAAACTTCCTGCTGCATTCTCCAAGGACTGGCCATGTTTGGTGTGACTTCATGTAGGCAGGCCCGGACTGGCAATCGGTGGGTTCTGGCAAATGCCAGAGTGGCTGCTATAAGGTCCCATAGAAAGTCGGTATTTAGTGGGCTGGTGGGGGCTGATTGGGCCTCTGTGTACCTGAAATGCCAGGGCCTATTTTAATTCTCAGCCTGGGCCTGCATGTAGGTGAGGTTATAGGGAGCCAAGGATCTTATTTTGAGATACTTTATTACAGTTTTTCAGTGCTCTTTCCATCACTCTTTCCATTTTATTTGCATGTTCCTATCTTGTTTCAGATGGACAATGGGTCAAGGAACTGAGCTTATTAAAGACCTGCCAGGCTGGGACCCTTTGTGACACTGAGAGAGAATGAGACAAGGTTTATTAAGCTTGGAATTTAACGCCCATATAGAATGAATGGAAACATGAGCAAAAGATGACAAACAAACCTGTTGAAATGTCAAGTTTAAATGAAGAGCTTGCAATCTAGCGATCTAGTGATTATGCTCTATGTCCAATGGATGATGCTGTTTGGCAATACAATACCTTTCTTTACAGTTTCTACTCTTTTCTATGTAAACAGAGTCATTTTAGCAAGACAGATGTCAAGGATGACAAGAGGCATTACAAGCTTCAATATTTGGAATAGATGTCAAGGAGACAGAAAGGGGGAGGACAGAGGAGAATGTTGTAGTAATCAATATGGGAGAGTATGCGGCCACCTATTAATATTTTAGCATTGAAGGAATTGGGTAATATGAGTTGAAGTTTAAAACTGAAGAAATCTGGAATGTCAGCGTGTAGTAATGGCAACATTTTCATCTCAACTGTAGTTTACTATGAGCTAAATCAGGCAGAAAAGCTACAGCATTGATCACTTTATATGGAGATTGTAAAAACAGAATACTAGAGGCCCCACAGTACCACAGTTTCTATAGTTTATTGATGGTACCACCAATATACATACATTATGGCTGTAACTAAACCATAAGCATGTCCAAAGTCACCATGTTTGGACACATCATTTCTGGTGACAGATTTCAATGCGGTGATCAGAGAGCAGAAACATGTGCCTTGGGCCGTGAGAATGGGGCAGCTGAGCTCTGGGGACATAGACAGGAGTCAAATAGTAATGATAGTGTTAGAGGGGGGCAGAGGGAATGGTGTCTGCTCTTCTTTTCCCTAGAACAATGGGTGAATAAAGACAACCTGCAAATATTGTCTTTTAATATTGAAAGGATTATGTTTATAAAATTTTGGAGTCGGGAACCGCATTGCCAAGAAACTGGAACCTTGTAAAAACGAACTGCTGCACTTCTGAGCTTAGCTGGTCAGATTCTACAGTACATGGTTCTTATATTGTCATTTGTCCAAAGCTTGTATTTATGTATATATGTGCATTGTACCCATGAGGCAGTGCTACATGCTCACGAAGCCAAGGTTTCTTGGGTGTTCTTGGGTCCATCTTGTTGTGGATCAAGTTTGCAGCTACTAATTGTTGCTTGTTCTTATCCTGCTTTCGATTTTCCAAGCACATTCCCTTGCTGCCTATAGTTATCTCTTGCTATAAAGTAGACTGTCATTGGCTGCCTCCTCCACTGACCTAGAGCTCTTGGTTTTCTTCTCAGTAACCCCAGGCAGGTGTATATATATATATATATATATATATATATATATATATATATATATATATATATATATACACACAGAGGCAATGTTTCGGGCCTCTACTGGGCCCTTTATCAAGCCTTTATCAAAACTTAGCTAATGGTTGAACTTGCCTACAGCTAGGTCTGCTCCTCTCAATGGAGGGATGTCATCAGAGGGTGGGAAGAAAGGCAAGAACCTTTTTCCATTTACCAAGTAAAACACAGACCACAGCTGTTCTGACCCATAAGTAACCTGGCTACTAACTTCAAACTTCATAGCTCCATACCAGTGTTCCCATCCATCCCATAGAAGAGACAATTAACCAGCCCTAGGTATACAACAGCCCTGAGTCAATAAAATCTGGCATACTAAAAAGCCAAGACTGAGATGAGGAAAGGCTTTGTGAAGAGGAAAATAAATATGATAATAATGATAATAATAAAGCAGCTTAGCTCCTTTTGAAACTATGCTTTTGTAGCTGTTTTGCCACCAACAAATCCTTTTTTTTTGCCCAGAAAGTTGAATCGCTGATAGTTTGTAGAAAAAGGGGTACCAGCAAACACCAAGGTAAAGATGCTGTGATAGCATTGATTTTTGTGGGGTTTACATCTCTCTTCAAGAGAAAAAAAAAGAGAGGTGTAAACCCCCCAAAATGTGTCTTTGTGGACTGTCACAATAAAGGCTATCACGACATCTTTATCTTAGTGTTTGCTGCTTCTCCTTTTATATAAAACTCCAGGATTGGACTGGGCCAACCCAGATCTGCTCCTGACCTCCATCTCTGTCCCAGTTGGGAGGGCACCACCATCATTGTGAATGATCATTGGAATATTAAGAGTGCTCATTAACCATTTATCCAGTGGAATCACTGAGTATTTAATGGGACCATTGGGACAGCGCTTGTCCCATATCACCAAATTCACACACATCCCGTACCCCCATCCCAGTTGTGAGGTCCACCTGATGCAGCAAACTCCCCCTCTTCCCCTGGTTGCATGCCTTGTTTTCCCTTTTTGCCGCATTGATTGAGGCTGGGGAAATTAAGCGTAGGACTGGCCAGATATGGGATGACTTTGACGTAGTTGTTCATCTTAAATATATTGCAATATATGGACAAACAATCCCTGTTTTGTTTAAAGGGTAAGGCATTTTTCAGTAGCAGTAGCACAAATGTCTCTGTCTTAAATATATTGATAATGGGTTGAGTGCAGAGGACTCTTGTATTTGTCTATGTGTATTTTGTGGTCACAGTCTCATTGCACCCCCGCCTAATGGTTTTAAAAATTAGTGGTGAGCACAACTTTCCCTTGTTTGTTAGAGGCTGGGGAAAGATCATGGGAGTGGGTCTGGGCCATCAGGACCCACCAAGTTCTTTCCCAGTGTCCGACCCTGCATGACCCCTGTCTTGAACTGGCTAGTTTTATGTTTATGATCAAAAAAATGCCAACCCTGCCCCATAATGTTTCATAATGTGTCAAAAAAATGGTCACCTCTCTGCTCAGTATAATTACAAGGTAGATAGATCTAAAGAAGATGATTTCATGCATAAAGCTGATTATACCTGATAAATTAGAGAAACCCGGCGATGTGTCATCTAGAGAAATATGTGATTGCCTTGCTGGCATCAGGATTAAATTTGTTTTCCAGAGCTAATAAGAAGCTACACAATTAGACTAAGGGTCTACAGTATAATAGCAATCAACTTATCTGCATTTTTTTTTATAACCAGAAATCCTAAAATTAAAGCACTTAATGAACTTTTAAAAAGATAATATAAAGCAGCTCTAATCAACTCTTAAGTGTTTCTAAATCCACTCTCCCTTCAATTGCACCTGGAACATAAAATACTGCATATTATTTAATTGTTACTCATCTCACAGTCTAATAAACCTTAATTACAACTAAGTTATAATAAAAATAAGAAACTCGGAACTGAGAGAGGCCAAAAAAAAAAAGTAATATTACTTCCCTATAAATAATTCCTCTGATTCTCTAGCGGTTCCCTTTCTATCAAGGAGAGAGCTGCATTAAGGAAACTCTATAAGGTTCATTTGCAATAATTATGTGGGTATAATCATAATAAAAAACGAAATGGGCGAAAGAGAAACACAGAGATTGTTCCGTGAGATGGGGGAAGCTGGTGGGATAATAATGGGATTGTGCTGGTTATTGTAATAGAGGTGCATATGTACACCTGTTATAATTACTGAGGAAATGAAGTACAGAGCTTTAAAGAGACAGTGCATAGATGTCAAGTGGTGTGTAATTTGTAGGTACAGGTACCTGTTATCCAGAATTCTCAGGACCTGGCGTTTCCCGGATAAAGGAGCTTTCTGCAATTTGCATCTTCATACCTTAAGTCTACTAGAAAATCATGTAAACATTAAATAAATCCAATAAGCTGGGTTTTACTTCCAATAGGGATTAATTATATATTTTTTAATTAATTAATTATAGTTTGGATCAAAAACAAGGTACTGTTTAATCACTGCAGAGAACAAAGAGATCATTTTTAAAACTTTGATCTGAAAATTCGAAAATGGAGCTGTTGCACATATTGACTCCACTTACTAAAGGTACATTTGTACAAATCAGCTCCTTGTGTTTGGCATCAGTACCTCCATCCCGCCTCCTGTTCTGAATTAGGCACAAGTGCATAGGGGACCCTGTAGCTGCCTCCTCCTTGAAGTTGGCGTTAATCCATATACGTCAATACTCACAGCTGACTTGCACCTAAAGAATCACGGATGATGACATTTTGTGTGCAAAGTGCAAAAAAAAAAGTCATGTGTAGACCTCTGCGATCATTTTTCCCCATGGATGGAATATTTTCTATATTAGACATGGCTCGATTCAAGATGGGACTATGGAGGCATGTCAGATTTTTGATTTGGTGCTTGGTGCAGAGATCAGCAATCCCTGGGGTGCAATTGATTGTACCCAAAGGGGCCGATTCACTAACTTCGATTGAAGGATTCAAAGTAAAAAAACTTAGAATTTCGAAGTGTTTATTGGGCTACTTCGACCATCGAATGGGCTACTTCGACCTTCGACTTTGACTACGAATCAAAGGATTCGAACTAAAAGTCGTTCGACTATTCGACTATTCGATAGTCGAAGGACTGTTTTTTTAAGAAAAAACTTCGACCCCCTAGTTCGCCATCTAAAAGCTACCGAAGTCAATGTTAGCCTATAGGGAAGGTCCCCATAGGCTTTCCTAAGTTTTTTTGGTCGAAGGATAATCCTTCGATCGTTGGATTAAAATCCTTCGAATCATTCGATTCGAAGGATTTAATCGTTTGATCGAAGGATTATTCCTATTATCGAACGAATTGCGCAAAATCCTTCGACTTCGATATTCGAAGTCGAAGGATTTTAATTCCCAGTCGAATATCGAGGGTTAATTAACCCTCGATATTCGACCCTTGGTGAATCGGCCCCAAAATCAATGCTTCTTGGCCCAGTGCCCTACCTGCCTCCCTACCAGATGGCTCAGCTCTACACCAAACCCATACTGCTTCCTCGGTCCACACACCAAACCACCCCTGTTGCTGCCACTGCAGCTCAATCTGTATAGCCCCACAGCTCACCACTTTTTCACTCCCAATATTGCCCCCATCAATTCCACCCAAGTTAAGTTCCTCAGCCATCTACCCCTAGTTCCAACTATCATATAAGTAATCTATGCAGATGCATGTATTTACAAACAGGGGTTTTTTAGTTACAAAATTATGATCATAACATTGATAAGCCACCATACCACGTCAAGGTAAAATCCATATGGTGACCAGGGAATGTGCATTGATCAATCTCTCTTCTTTTCCTGTACCCTAAATAGTAAACTGGTATTTTGTGCACAATGGGGATTTGCATATGACCCTTACAAAGCCAACCATGTAACCTTGGTGTCCAGAATATTGCTACTTGGCCCAGTGCCCTACCTACCTCCCTACCAGATGGCTCAGCTCCACACCAAACCCATACCCAAAGTAAATGCGTCACCTGTCTACCCCTAGTTCAGACTGTGTTATCATACCCGTAAATGGTATACCGGTATTTCTAGTTAAAATATGGCCATCGACTCTGACTCAAGGCCAGTTTAGAGGAGACTATACACTGGTAGGAGATATTTGCTATTGGAATCAGCAAAAAAGCCTTGAAATTCTTTGTATTACCAATGTATTATCTTTACAAGCTCTTATACTTTTAATACTAATACATTGACATACAGGAGTATTGAAAAATCTTTTTTTTAGATTTTTTTATGTTGCGAGTTGTCTTGTATTTCATTTTATGATCATGTCACATGGTCTCAACCTTCAGCTCATTTGTGTTTAATGTCTTGATGAAATGATATAGATTGTTAACTTCATCCATTGCTGGCCTTTTCAGGTGGAGCATGTCTGAAACAACAGGACAATGCAACACCCCCGTGGAGTTCACATGGATAACTCAACAACGTCGCCTCATCCATCAAACAGCAGGAGATGTCAGAAATATGAGAGGTCATCAGCGGTTTCCATTTATGCAATTAGACTTCTCAGTTTTGTAATTCACCTAAACAACCGGCAGTTGGGAGCCCAAAGGCTTTTGTGTTGTCCGTTTACATTTTTGTAAAAAAAAGAAATTAACCAACTGAAGTGGCTGGCCGGCAGGATCCAAAAGTGGTCTTTCCTGCAATAAACAACCCTGAAAATGGGGAATTTGGGGAAATTTGAGAAATTTCTTTCAAAAGTATTCATCACAACGAAGTCAAAGACTTATATTGTATAAGTGAGAAAGCTGCTACCAATTCCAATGAGACCTATCTAGGAACTGTAAAAAAACTGATTTCATGGGCGAAGGCCACAAAATATTGGACCACACCACTTAATTGCACCAGGTTGGTGACATAAAAAGGTGTGCTACAGGTCTTATCTGTCTGCATAGTGTGGCATAGCAGTTTGCCTTGTGGCTTTATAGCATTGGGGTCCAGGATTTGATTTTAAGCAGAGCCCTATCTGCAAGACATTTATTCCCTTAATGTAGGTTTCCTCTAACTTTTTTACCCATGTGCCACATTCAAATGTAAAAATAGTCATGAAGAAACACAAGCATGAAAAGAGTCCCTGGGGTGCCAAATATGGGCTGTGATTGGCTATTGGTAGCCCATATGTGGACTGACAGACTACAGGAGACTCTGTTTGGCAGTACAACTGGTTTTTATACAACCAAAACTTGCCTCCAAGCCTGGAATTCAAAAATAATCTCCTGCTTTGAGGCCACTGGGAGCAACATCCAAGAGGTTGGTGAGTAAAATGTTCCTCAAGAGCCACTGGTTGGGGATCACTTTAAGGTATACCAATATATCAGTTTCTTTGGGTATCAGTAAATAACACTAAGGGGCAGATTTATCAAGGGTCGAATTGAAAATTTTAAAAAAATTTAATTTCGAGCTATTTTTGTGTACGTCGACTAGGGAATAGTCCAAATTCGATTCGTATTTGAAAAAAAGCCGAAAATTGTAATATCGATTTGTATCATGTATCGTCTCTTTAAAAATTCGACTTCGACCATTTGCCATCTAAAACCTGCCGAATTGCTGTTTTAGCCTATGGGGGACCTCCTAGACCTAGAACCAACTTTGAGTCAACTGGTGGACTTTAAAAAATCATATTTGATTGAATGTTACTTCGATTCGTACGATTCAAATTCGAACGAAAATGGCCTCTTTATCTGCAAAAAAACCTTAGATTTTTTTTGATTATTTTGGTAATTCCTTGCACTTAAGTTAAAAAAAACTCCCATTACTTTGAAATTCAACCCCTTCAAAGTGATACTGACACTAAAAAACTACTTTTTAAAATATGAATGTACATAGTTTCTGCTACATTGCAAAACCGATCAAATCATGTTTATTACGCTTATTTATTATTGGACTTTCCCGAAAATTTGCTTTGCGGGAAAAAAATTGGATTTTCACGCGACAAGTCTGAAAACTTTGGGGTATTGCACGGAAACCCAGCGCACATCAAAAAATCATTGGGACTTCTCCCATGGACTTATATACAACCTCGACATGTCTGAGATGCCGGATTTTCTGATTCGAACTTTTACATCCTCGGGGTTTAATAAATTCTGAAAAATTTGTGACTTTAATATGCATCTGAATTTTGTTCTCAAACCCATATTAGCCTTGCCACATTGTCAACAGTATATTTGGGGCATATGTTTGTCAGTGATTGACTGGCCGGAGCAGTGGCATTTCCATTGTACTTAAATATTTTGAAATTTGGCCTGCCCTTGGGTATGCACCCACAGCCCCCCTTATTTGTGTTTGTCAGTGAAGTCTAATAACTATAGCTGAAAAATTATATTAATGTTATTTGTAGTGATGGGTGAATTTATTCGGCAGACGCAAATTCACGTTTCACCGCCGGCGAATATATTTGCGAAATTGCCGTGACAATTAAACGGACTCCCATTGACTTTAATGTGCGTCAAAAGTCACCGGCGTCAGAATTGTCAGCAGCATCAACATTTGCCTGTTTTGCAAATTTTGGGGCGAAACGGGACAAATTCGCCCAACACTAGGGGGCCGATTCACTAAATTCGGGTGAAGGGTTAGAATAAAAAAAACTTCGAATTTCGAAGTTTTTTTGGGCTACTTCAACCATCGAATGGGCTACTTCGACCTTCGACTACGACCTTCGACTTCGATTCGAACGATTCGAACTAAAAATCGTTCGACTATTCGACCATTCGATAGTCGAAGTACTGTCCCTTTAAAAAAAACTTCGACCCCCTACTTCGGCAGATAAAACCTACCGAAGTCAATGTTAGCCTATGGGGAAGGTCCCCATAGGCTTGCCTGTGATTTTTTGATCAAAGGATTTTCCTTCGATCGTTGGATTAAAATCCTTCGAATCGTTCGATTCGAAGGATTTAATCGTTCGATCGAACGAAAAATCCTTCGATCGTTCGATCGCAGGATTTGCGCAAAATCGTTCGACTTCGATATTCGAAGTCGTACGATTTTAGTTCACAGTCGAATATCGAGGGTTAATTAACCCTCGATATTCGACCCATAGTGAATCGGCCTCCTAGTTATTTGATGCCAACACATCTGTAACCTTGGTGATAACTTGTACCCCAGCTAAAGGTAAGCCTTGGGGAGATGATGAAAGTTACTGGTGGGGCAAAAGGGGGGACACTTGTGATATATATATATATACTTGTTATATTCTTCTTCATTTATTGTATATATATATATTTTTTTTTAATTATTATTTATTTATTTATTTTTTTAATGCTAATGGTAAGTCCGCATTGGAAAGCACAATGACAAAAAGCTGGTGGGCAGTTGTAGTGATCCTTCTAAACATGTGCTCTGTAAATAGCCCAAAGCAGCAAAGTGCCCCAATGTATTTCTGAATCTCCTGTCACCTTGATAAATGACCCTCCCCGTTGGCCACTTGAGTCAGAACCGATCTTTCCATTAAATCATTCCGGGGGGGGGTGTTAATATGGATGAGCAGAGAAGCAGGAAGCACTTTCCTTTCTAATGTTACTTGAAAATTTGGTTGTCTCCAATATATCAGCCTGACTTGACAACCATCTCCAACATCTGCACCCTCAGAACAGATAAATATTGTCAAAATATCATTGTCTTGCCTCCTTGGCGATAAATGTATTTAACCTAAAATTGACTTTTATGTAAATTAGTGTTCTAATTACATTAACTTTTATTTGAGTCTTTTATTATTATTATTGTTGTTATATGTGTTTTTTTTATTTTAATTCATTCTTTTAATTGAATTATTTAACCTCACATCACCACTGCAAAGAACTATTCTCTACTAAATAAAAAACATGGGTGCTATTAATAATGTTTGAATTCTCAAGTTTTCCTGATTTCTTTTCGTAGTTTTTTTGGTATGCTTTTATCCTTTTTTTCATTTCCTCCTAGGTACATTTTTCTATTTGTTCTCTTCACCTAACATTTGGCAAAATACATCATTATCATGGGAGGCTAAGGAATTCTATTTGGCAAAGCAAGAAGAAAAAAGAATTGATATTTTCTATATTATATTTTTTTTCTATACGGGTATGGGATCCATTATCTAATGATGGGCAAATTTATTCGCCCGGCGCGAATTCGCGGCAAATTTGTGCGAAACGGCCGCGAAAATTTGCTGGCAAAAGTTCACCGGTGTCAAAAAAATTGTCACCAGCGTCCAAAAAAACGGACGCCGACATTAAAAAATGTGCGTCGGCATAAAAAAATTGGCGTCGGCATAAAAAAATGGACGCCGGCGCTGTTTCGCGAATTTTCCGCCATTTAGCGAATTTCGCGCGAAATTCTCAAATTATTAGGCGAAGCAAAACGTTGCAAATTCGCCCATCACTCCCTGGAACATGTTATCCAGAAAGCCCAGAATTACAGAAAGGCCGTCTTCCATAGACTCCAATGGATATAAATAATCCAGATTTTTAAAAATGATTTCCTTTTTCTGTGTAATAATAAAACAGTAACTTGTACTTGATCCCAACTAAGATATAATTAATCCTTATTGGAGGCAAAACCAGCCTATTGGCTTTATTTAATGTTTATATGATGTTCTAGTAGACTTAAGGTATGAAGATCCAAATTACTGAAAGAACCGTTATCTGGAACCGTTGTATATAATCCTGTTATCAAGGTAAATAATGACAGAATAGAACCCAAGGAGGGTGTCTTATGAGTTTTCAAATCCGGGTTTCTTTCAGAAAATCAATCTTGTTTTTTTTGTCTTACCTGATATATTTACCTGAATTCGAAAAACTGAAGATAAAAATGAATCGGCATAAACACATCATTATTTCATAATTCTTTTTTAAAAATCTGCCCCTTTTTAAAAAACATTTAAATATTAAAACCACATGTCCTATTGACTTCAATAGAACCTTTTGTTGGCAATTGTTTTCAATTTGAATTTTCAAGATTATTTTTATACATTTTGAAATTTCACCCAAATAAAAAAATTCAAATTTGTGGCTTTGTGCCTTTTTTTTTGAATTGTGCCATAAACTCAAGATTCAATTTTTAAGAAATTTGGCCCATTCTCTAGAGAGATTTCTAGGAGGAAAGATAATAAATTATTCTACACAAGAAAATTATTGTTCATAACAGAAAGAATGGCAGATAGATTTGTAAGAGGAATGTCCTAGGGGCCGATTCACGAAATTCAGGTGAAGGGTTCGAATAAAAAAAAATTCGAATTTCGAAGTATTTTTTGGGTACTTCGACCATCGAATTGGTTAAATTCGATCGAATTCGATCGAATTCGAACGATTCGAACGATTAGAAGTAAAAATCGTTCGACTATTCGACCGTTCAATAGTCGAAGTACTGTCCCTTTAAGAAAAACTTCGACCCCCTACTTCGGCAGCTAAAAGCTACCGAAGTCAATGTTAGCCTATGGGGAAGGTCCCCATAGGCTTGCCTGTGATTTTTTGATCGAAGGATTTTCCTTCGATCGTTGAATTAAAATCCTTTGAATCGTTCGATTCGAAGGATTTAATCGTTCGATTGAATAAAAAATCCTTCGATCGATCGATCAAATTTTTAGCGCTAAATCCTTCGAATTCGATATTCGAATTCGAAGGATTTAAATTCCCAGTCGAATATCGAGGGTTAATTAACCCTCGATATTCGACCCTTCGTGAATCGGCCCCCTAATGTTTTGTCGATGATTAGTGATGGGCGAATTTATTCGCCAGGCGCAAATTTGCAGGGAATTCCCGTGATTCCCAGACGGCCAATAAATTTGCCAAACTGCTGCGAAAATTCGCCAGCGTCAAAATAAAAATGGAAGCCAGCATCCGTTTTTTTGGACCCCGGCGCATTTCGCCAGCGAATCGGACTCTGGCGTCACAAAAGAGATGCCAGTGCCGTTTTGAAAATTTTTCAACGTTTTCGGCCAGGCGAAACGCTCCAAATTCGCCCATCACTATCGATAATGTAATAATCCATGTGGTTTCAGGTTATAGTTTGACAATTTAAACCTTGTCTTCAATAACTTATAAGAATGAAACGCTATGGAAATGGTTAAATACCTGGTTCATTGGTTTTTACTGCTCTTCAGATCAGGGGACCAGTAAGGAATGCAGAGGAGTCTCTATAAACATCAAACTCTTCATTAAGACTTGCTTAATCCTCTTGGTTGCCGAGTTCCCTTCTGCAGTGGAGTCTCAGGAGATCTCTCTCACTTCTATCACAGGCCACAAGTCTTTATTGCTTACTTAAGCCATGAGAAGGAATCTCTAGGCACACGCTTTAAAACAAAAGTAATGAAGTGATGGAAGCTTAAAAGCATATGTGCAACAACATTAACTTAATGTATTGAGATCACATAAAACCACCAAGTTTTGTGCAGCAGTGGGTTCCAGGCATCAGTGTCACATTCAGGTGTAGGTACAAGGGTTGTCTCAAACAGAATTGCTCTCATTAGAGATGTTTATGGTCAGTAGCCACATCACTGGCTTGCAAAAAATAAAAAAATGATGTCTTGCAGAAATTTGCAGAAATATACACTAAACTTTTTAGGAGAGATGTTTGAATGTGCTCATGGAGTCCAATTGGGCTGCAGAGCATTAGGTTTAATTAGAAAGAGTGTAGAAAAGCTAAATTTGATTTTATAGCATTATGATACTGATGTTTGGGTTGAACCTAAACCTACAGTTCCTAAACCTCAACTGAAATAACAGTTTTAGATAATTTTGGACTGCAAACACCAGGGGGTAGATTTACTAAGGTCGAATGGTAAATTCAAGTTCAAAATTTGGTCAGATTTCAAATTCAAATTCGAATCTGACATTTGGGGGCAAATTCATCAAGGGTCGAGTATCGAGGGTTAATTAACCCTCGATATTCGACTGGGAATGAAAATCCTTCGACTTCGAATATCGAAGTCGAAGGATTTTGCGCAAATAGTTCAATCGTACGATCAAAGGAATAATCGTTCGATCGAACAATTAAATCCTTCGAATCGAACGATTCGAAGGATTTTAATCCAAAAATCTAAGGATTATCCTTCGACCAAAAAAACTTAGCCAAGCCTATGGGGACCTTCCCCTTAGGCTAACATTGGGTTCGGTAGCTTTTAGGTGGCGAATTAGGGGGTCGAAGTTTTTTCTTAAAGAGACAGTACTTCGACTATCGAATGGTCGAATAGTCGAACAATTTTTAGTTTGAATCCTTCGATTCGAAGTCGAAGTCGTAGTCGAAGGTCGAAGTAGCCCATTCGATGGTCGAAGTAGCCAAAAAAACACTTTGAAATTCTAAGTCGCCACCTAAAACCTGCTGAGTTCATGTAGAAGTCAGTGGCGGAGGTCCGCTGACCTATTTCTAGAAGTTAATAGCATTCCTGAAAACTCTATTCTAATTGCGTTCGAGTTTTGGGGTCAGTATCATTCATTTTTTTAGACGTTTGAGTTTTTTCTTAAATATGATACCATTCGAGGTAATTTGAGTTAATTTGAGATAAGAAAAACTCTAACACTCGATTAATAACCCAGATGTTAATTTTAGCAAATAACTGTCTATGCACTTCTTGTATTATCAGTTAAGCATAGGGTTGACATGATGATTTAGAGCCTTGTATGAATTTCAGCATGACTACAGCATGGTCTCAGCATGTCTTCTCCAACCTCCAACTTCTTGTCTTCACCTCATCAAGTAGAGTCTTTTCTGCTTTATATAAAATCCTGGCCAACTTCCTACCTCCCCATTGCTACATCTCCCATGCTTCTTGTTGCTCTTCTCCTTAAATCCCAATCTCCTATCCATGGTCCTCCTTACCCTCAGCTGAGCTGTTCCTGTGCATGCTTCAGAGAATTGACTTGTATCTACTTGAATCTACAGGTATGGGACCTGTTATGTAGACTGCTCGGGACCTGGTTTTTCTGGATAAGAGATCTTTCCATAACTGGTGTATCCATACTTTGTCTACTAAAAAATTATTAAATAAACCCAACAGGTTTGTTTTGCCTTCATTAAGAATTAATATCTTAGTTGGGATCAAGTACAAGCCACAGTTTTATTATTACAAAGAAATAGAAAATGTTTTAAAATGTAGAATTATTTGATTTATGGAATTTATCAAAGTCTGAATTTATCTCAATATTTTCAGACTCCGATCAGATCCACTCGGGTTTTTTGCGCTTATTTATTACATTTTCCCAAAAATTTGCCTTTTGGGGAAAAAAATAGATTTTCACGATCTTTTCAGATTTTTCACCCGAAAATTCCGATTTTTTTCCTAAAAACTTTGGGGTTATTGCACGAAACCCCATGCACATCAAAAAATTATTGGGACTTATATTGACTTATATGGAACCTCAACAGGTCTGAATTGCTGGATTTTCTGATTCTGACTTTTCCATCCTCATGGTTTAATAAATTCAGAAAAATTTGTGATTTTTTAAAAGTCCAATTTTATAAAAAAAAAATCACACATTTTTCATGATTTGTGCATTTGGAGTTTAGTAAATAACTCCCTAAAAGTCTATGAGAGATGGCCTTCCTGTAATTTAGGGCATTCTGGATAACTGGTTTGCTGATAACAGATTCCATGCCTGTATTTAGTCAAGATATATTTGTTGTGCATTTTTCGAATTTTTTCTACTCAAATCTTTCCACTGTTGTGTAGTAGGCAATTAAAGATCCTATCCGATCCAGTTTAATTCCTCTACCCTTCTACTATGTCTCCACATGGACAAATCCCTTTTATCGGTAATGATATTGCTGATTCTAAAACAAATTCACACATTTTACAGATGATGACTAAAAGCCCATTACAAATGAAGCAGAAGACATTGCAGGCGACTTAAAACTTCCGATATTTATTCTGCAAGGCCAAGGGCACGTGAATTGTGTTTTAGCGAAAACCTGAGCATTGTGGGTTATTGATCGATATAACAGTACAAATATCATTAAGCTTGCTAATTTGTATGTAACCGCCAACAATTAAATAATTGACTTGTTTGTTTTTTCCAGTATTGGTGACCTGGTTCAATATTGATTTATTTGTCGCTTTAGTAAAAATAAATGTATGAAGCTTATTATACATACAGAATATTTCATTAATTTATATCCGTATGTTAGGGGCACATTTACTAATGGTCGAATATCGAGAATTAATAATTAACCCTCGATATTCGACCGTCTAAGTAAAATCCTTCCACTTCGAATATCGAAGTCGAAGAATTTACCGCATTTCCTGGATCGAACGATTCGAAGGATTTTAATCCATTGATCGAACGATTTTCCTTCGATCAGAAATTTGTTAGAAAGCCTATGGGGACCTTCAAGTCACGGCCTTGGGTACAAAGCGTTGGTGGGTGATGGAGGGGGAAAATCCTGAAACCTGAACAGTGGGTGATTGGTGGGGGTCAGCAGGTCACAATGGGCCGGGCCTAGGGTGGCAAATATTGGGGGGCAGCACGCCGCCTCCTGCTCGCATCAAGAGATCGCAAAGAAGCAAAGTCGGTGGGGAAAGCAGTTTGGTATGAGGATTGTGAGCTGATGTGGGGAGTAGTGATGGGTGAATTTGTTCACCAGGTATGAATTCACCGTGAATTTCCATAATTCGCCGACTGCAAATGTTTTCATGAAACTGCTGTAAAAAATAGGGGTGCAAAAATTTGCTGTGACAAATAAAATTGTCGCCCGTCAAAATTGTTGCACGTCCGAATTATTCGGACGCCCATTAACTTTAATGCATTTGGACAGAGAGTAGCACATCTAAAAAAAATGTAATTGCGTCAAAATTGTTTTGACGCCCATTGACTTCGATTCGTTTTGCAAATTTTCCGCCATTTAGCAAATTTTTTCGGAGTTTTGTGGAGTTTTCAGCGAAGCGGGACAGATTCCCTTATCACTTGTGGGGAGGTTTGGGCTGCGCACGGTGGTGGGGGGGGTCTAGGGGCGCAGGCATCTTGAAATCCGGCTTCGAAGTCAGACCACTGTGGACTGTGAGTGCAGAAAGCAAGACGGTGGGGTGAGTACAGGAACAGAACCAGACCAAGTAGCCAAAAACCTTGGGTCCAAATACAACTTGGCCCAGACCTGGTCTGATCTGGCAATCTGTGGATTCAGGCAAATGCCAGGGGAGCTGCTTTAAGATAGTACCATTTTGAATTCCTGTCGATATCCAAACAGATTCCATCCCTCATGTACAGTATTTAGGTGGAACAGTAACTAATGCTTTATTTAGCTAAGAAAACATTGCAGAGCATGCTAAAGCAGCAGGGCAGCTCCCACCATACCTTTATATTAACAGGAATGTTCTGGGAACACAACGAGTTGCTGTATATCCCCACATTACTCAATGTTTGTTTGAGGTTGAGGTTTGAGGTTACTTTTAAAATATGCATAAAATTTACTTTTTATCGTTTATTCAAGATTATTTCTCAACACTTGGCAAATTTGTGTAGCACACTTGGTATTTTGTACCTGTAAGGACTGCTGGGTAATGTAGTCTCCTGTTCCTTCCAGTTTGTTACAGAGTAACTAGTTAAACCTGCAGGAAGAAAGGAGTTCTCCAGCCAATCATCAAGGAGGAAGAGGAGCCAGGAAGAGGAAATGGAATCAGCCAAGAACAGGGGGAGGAACCAGCCAGGGGGAGATATGTGCTGGGAGATTTAGGGGGTTATTTATAAAAGTACGAATGGTAAAATCTTGAAAAAAAAATCTGGGAAAAAGACTTATTTATTATACCCGATGCTGCAAAAAGCCCAAATCCCCAAATCTACCATCTCAGACAAGTATAGGTCCTGTATCAGAAATGGAGAGGCACCGTTCTCAAGTTGAAGTTATTGGGGTCTTCGGTGGGTTTAGCCCAGAAATCTGACTTTTTCTGGGGGTTTTTTTCCACGATCTGATTAATTTGGGTTATTTTATTAATAAATAAGATCTAATCGAGCATGGGAGTATTTTTTTTTAAAAATAAAATATGAGATAAATTGGGATTTTAGTAAATAAAACCCCTTAGTGTTCCAGCCTGTTGAGTGACCAGCCAGAGAAACACTGATGTTAATTAGTGATGGGCGAATCAGACCCATTTTGCTTGGCCAAAAATTTGTGAAAATTTGCCAAAGTGCACTGAAGTCTAGGGGCGGCAATTTTTTGCACCCATTGGAGTCTAATTATTTTTGCGGCAAAACTCTGCAAACATCTCACTCATCACTACTTTTAGGGGCCGATTCACGAAATTCGAGTGAAGGGTTCGAATGAAAAAAAATTCGAATTTCGAAGTTTTTTTGGGCTACTTCGACCATCGAATGGGCTACTTCGACCTTCGACTACGAAAATCGAACGATTCGAACTAAAAATCGTTCGACTATTCGACCATTCGATAGTCGAAGTACTGTCCCTTTAAGAAAAACTTCGACCCCCTACTTCGGCAGCTAAAAGCTACCGAAGTCAATGTTAGCCTATGGGGAAGGTCCCCATAGGCTTGCCTGGGATTTTTTGATCGAAGGATTTTCCTTCGATCGTTGGATTAAAATCCTTCGAATCGTTCGATTCGAAGGATTTAATCGTTCGATCGAATGAAAAATCCTTCGATCGATCGATCGCAGGATTTGCGCAAAATCGTTCGACTTCGATATTCGAAGTCGAACGATTTTAGTTACTAGTCGAATATCGAGGGTTAATTAACCCTCGATATTCGACCCTTCGTGAATCGGCCCCTTAATCTGCAGGGGGCAACATTGGAGTTGGCTGGGAGTTGTTGCTGTTTCATAGAGGAAAGTGTGATCTAGGAGTGCAGCCTGACAGCCAATTGGATAAGAAGAAAGTTACAGTGTGAGTTCTTTCTGAACTGTAAGTTATTAACCCTTGTGTTGCCAGGTTAAGGGACATTGGAAGTTATGTAACAAAGTTATATAATATATTGTGCAAGGAGAGCTGACAGCATTGCTTCGAAGTTCACCAGAGGGAGCACCGGTTATACCGTTACCAAGGGAGCGGCTTGTGTTGCCTTTACACCCAGAGACAGAATCCAGTTTCCCAGTTCAGCAGAAGCCTAAAGTGGAATTTACATTTGCCTTTCATTGAGGCTCTGGTGCCATTTGCAGCACCTCCAGTCTTTTCATCCCAGTAAGGGGCCCTGTAGCGATACACAATGTATCCAGATGATGTTGGATGACTGAGGTGTCTAACTGAGGTGTGAGGGGTTTTGCAGGGTTCTTGGTGAATTGTCATACTTATTGCAGTGTTAGCCAGAGATATTAAGTAGTAATTATCCTGCTATTGTTCATTCAAAAAACAAGTAATTTTTCGTCCGAAGTCCGATGGTCTAAAAACTCCAAATCCGAAACCCAACATCTAAAAGCCCTCAAGGTCCTGTATCAGTCAATGGGGAAGGTTCCAGTATCTGCGCTGATATCCGTACCGATATCCGATGATTTCGGGGTTTGCGGAAAACTCCGAACAATTTGGAGTTTTCGGGGGAAAGTTACGAATTTTACCCGATCCTATTTTTTCTGGCTTTTTTCTTCATAAATAAGGTCCATTCGTGAATCCTGAGTTGCTCGAATTTTGATATTACAAATACTGAGATAAATTCGGACCTTGATAAATAACCCCCTAAATGTTTGCATTCCAACGGTACTCACTAGGGAGCAGATTTACTAAGCTCCAGTGAAGAATTCAAATGGAAAAAAATTCGAATTCCGAAGTATTTTTTTGGGTACTTTGACCATCGAATTGGTCAGATTCGATCGAATCGAATCGTTAGACTATCTGACCATTCGATAGTCAAAGTACTGTCTCTTTAAAAAATCCTTTGACTTCATACTTCGCCACTTTAAGGGGCCGATTCATGAAGCTCGAGTGAAGGATTCAAATTAAAAAAACGTCGAATTTCGAAGTGTTTTTTGGACTACTTCGACCATCGAATGGGCTACTTCGACCTTCGACTACTACTTCGACTTCGAATCGAACGATTCGAACTAAAAATTGTTCGACTATTCGACCATTCGATAGTCGAAGTACTGTCTCTTTAAGAAAAACTTTGACCCCCTACTTCGGCAGCTAAAAGCTACCGAAGTCAATGTTAGCCTATGGGGAAGGTCCCCATAGGCTTGCCTGAGATTTTTTGATCGAAGGATATTCCTTCGATCGTTGGATTAAAATCCTTCGAATCGTTCGATTCGAAGGATTTAATCATTCGATCGAAGGAATAATCCTTCGATCGTTCGATCGCAGGATTTGCGCTAAATCGTTCAACTTCGATATTCGAAGTCGAACGATTTTAGTTCCTAGTCGAATATCGAGGGTTAATTAACCCTCGATATTCGACCCTTAGTGAATCAGCCCCTAAACCTACCGAGGGGCAATGTTAGCCTATGGGGACCTTCCCCAGCACTTTTCTAAGCTTTTTTTGATCGAATAAAAATCCTTCAATCGATCGCTTAAAATCGTTCGAATGGTTCGATTCGAGCGATTTTTATTTGATCGTTCGATCGAAGGATTTGCGCTAAAATCCTTCGAATTCGATATTCCGAATCAAAAGATTTGACTTCGAGGGTCGAATTCGAGGGTTTATTAACCCTCGAAATTCGACCCTTGATAAATCTGCCCCAAATCTAATCCCCAATAAATTGGCTGGCGTGATATAGAATTTATAGAGAAAATGGTTTGTGCATATCATGGGAATGACAATGATATTTACTGTATAAAGACATTGTACTGAGATACGCAACACCCCTGCTGTCATAATCTGTGCACCAGTTTTGCACTCGGATCCTTACAAATATTTCGGTAGTGGTGCAGAGTTCCAGCTTCAGGTCACTGCATCTTATCCCCATAGCAAGTGGTTAATTAGACAGATTGTTTGCAGGCCAATCTGTGATCACTTAATTCATCCAAGAAACGTCAATAACTGGTCCAGTCGTGCAGAGAACATAAATAAGCCACTTAGGGACTGATGCGAAATGTTGCCTGTCAGCGGCCCAGCTCTTTCCTAAGAAATCTGCTGTTTGATTGTCCAATATTTGGAGAGAGCAATCCTTTATATTTATAGGTATTTACTTAAGAAAATATATCAAATTCTTGTATATGCATATATTCCTTTAGAAATATATGGTATTATATAATGTATATATTATTATTCTATACAGTGCATAAAATACATGTTAGCATTTGTTAGGAAATATATTAATTAGAAAAGTAAAATAAAATATAATAATGGGTAATTTAGGTTTACTAAATTACCCATTATTATATTTAATTTTTTTAATATACAGGTATGGGATCTGTTATTCGGAAACCCGTTATCTAGAAAGCTCCGAATTATGGAAAGGTCTTCTCCCAAAGACACCATTGTATCAAAACAATCACATTTTTGTAATTACTTTTTCACTGTACTAATAAAACAGAACCTTGTACAGGTATGGGGTCTGTTATCCAGAATGCTTCGAATTACTGGAAGGCCATCTCCCATAGACTCTATTATAATCAGATAGTCCAAACTGTTAAAACATATTTCCTTTTTCTCTGTAATAATAAAACAGTCACTTGTACTTGATCCCAACTAAGATATAATTAATCCTTATTGGAGGCAAAACCAGCCTATTGGGTTTATTTAATGTTTACATGGTTTTCTAGCAGACTTGAGGTATCAAGACACAAATAACAGAAAGACCTATTATCCAGAAAACCCCAGGTCCAGAGCATTCTGGATAGCAGGTCCCATACCTGTACTTGATCCCAACTAAGATATAATTAATCCTTATTGGAAACAAAACCAGCCTGTTGGGTTTATTTAGGGGGTTATTTATCAAAGTCTGAATTTATCTCAATATTTTCTGCTGCAAAATCCGCTCTGATTTTTTCCGCTTATTTATTATTACATTTTCCCGAACATTTGCTTTGCGGGAAAAAGAATCTGATTTTCAAGATTTTTCCGCATTTTTCATAGATTTTCACGTTTCCCCGATTTCTTATGCTTTTTGCCAGAAAACTTTGAGGTATTGCACGAAACCCAGCGCACATCAAAAAATCTTTGGGGATTCTCCCATTGACTTAGATACAACCTCGACAGGTCTGAGATGCCGGATTTTCAGATTTGGACTTTTCCATCCTCGGTTTTAATAAATTCCTTTTTTAAAAGTCCGATTTTGTAAAAAAAAAAAAAAATCACAAATTTTTCGTTATTTTTGCATTCAGAGTTTAGTAAATAACCCCCTAGATGTTTACATGATTTTCTAGTAGACTTAAGGTAGAAAGATCCAAATTATTAGTTATCATTTACTCTATACGTTTTTTCCTAAATTATTACCAAAACAGCATTCTGTTTGTATAATTGCAACAAACATATATTTTACAATGCTAAAATTATTTTGCTCATTATTCCTAATCATTTGGCAAAGACACAATCAAAGAAGAAATAACGGAATCAATATCAGGTTATAATTAAAAAAGACATGACGAACACACGGTTTTCCCTAATGGATAATCTCAAATGCGCGTCTGTGCAGAATACTGTTTCTAAGAAGCCACAGAGATACATTTAAATATTCAAAGATGAAATAAAATTCATGGGGGCAGCATTTTCTATTCTAGGAACGCTCAGATGCACTTCTAGAATGAAATTCCTGCCAAGCATTCTTGTTAAATGCAAAAAAATCCTTAGAATCCTTTAACTCTATCAATGCAAACACATGAATTAAAAAACATAAACAGTTTTGCATAATGAAAATCAAAAAAAAAACACATTTCATCTGAATATTCTTCCTTACACAGTTATTAGATAGGAAATTTCAATTGTGCACATTTTTTTAAGATCTGTGTTTTATGGCACAAAAAATAATGACAAAAATGATGCACTGCCGCTGGTGCTAACTATAAAATTCACAATCTTTTTTTTCCACTGGAATTCAGTCACTAAATGCAGGTTCTTACAGTCAATTAAAAATTATTCAATTTACAGGAAGGAATCGATTTTATTTCATATTTTGTGTACATTTAGGGGCCGATTCACGAAATTCGGGTGAAGGGTTCGAATAAAAAAAAATTCAAATTTCGAAGTTTTTTTGGGCTACTTCGACCATCGAATGGGCTACTTCGACCTTCGACTACGACCTTCGACTTCGAATCGAACGATTCAAACTAAAAATCATTCGACTATTCGACCATTCGATAGTCGAAGTACTGTCCCTTTAAGAAAAACTTCGACCCCCTACTTCGGCAGCTAAAAGCTACTGAAGTCAATGTTAGCCTATGGGGAAGGTCCCCATAGGCTTGCCTGTGATTTTTTGATCGAAGGATTTTCCTTCGATCGTTGAATTAAAATCCTTCGAATCGTTCGATTCGAAGGATTTAATCGTTCGAGCGAACGAAAAATCCTTCGATCGATCGATCGCAGGATTTGCGCAAAATCGTTTTAGTTCCCAGTCGAATATCGAGGGTTAATTAACCCTCGATATTCGACCCTTCGTGAATCGGCCCCTTATTATTAAGAATTTTATTCACCTATAAAAGTTCAGTATAAGGGGCACATTTACCTAGGGTCGAATATCTAGGGTTAATTAACCCTCGATATTCGAACATCTAAGTTAAATCCTTCGACTTAGAATATTGAAGTCGAAGGATTTAGTGTTATTCCTACGATCGAACGATCGAAGGAATAATCGTTCGTTCGAACGATTAAATCCTTCAAATTTAACGATTCTAAGGATTTTAATCCATCGATTGAAGGATATTCCTTCATCAGGAAATTGTTAGGAAGCCTATGGGGACCTTCCCCATAGGCTAACATTGGCCTCGGTAGGTTTTAGGTGGGGAACTAGGGGGTCGAAGAATTTTTTAAAGAGATAGTACTTTGACTATCGAATGGTCGAATAGTCTAACGATTTTTAGTTCGAATCATTTCGATTCGAAGTCAAAGGTCGAAGTAGCCCATTCGATGGTCGAAGTAGCCATATTCGACCATTCGAAATTGTGTGATATGTGATGGGCGAATTAATTCACCAGGCGCAAATTCGTGGCTAATTCTAGCGTTTTGCCAGCGGCAAATAAATTCACGAAATGGCCACTAAAATTTGCAGACAAAAATTCATCGGCTTCAAAAATTTTGAAATATCGAAGTCGCAGGATTTAGCGTTATTCCTACGATCGAACGATCGAAGGAATAATTGTTAGTTCGAACGATTAAATCCTTTGAATTTAACGATTCTAAGAATTTTAATCCATCGATTGAAGGATATTCCTTCATCAGGAAATTGTTAGGAAGCCTATGGGGACCTTCCCCATAGGCTAACATTGGCCTCGGTAGGTTTTAGGTGGGGAACTAGGGGGTCGAAGAATTTTTTAAAGAGATAGTACTTTGACTATCGAATGGTCGAATAGTCTAACGATTTTTAGTTCGAATCATTCGATTCGAAGTAGCCCATTCGATGGTTGAAGTAGCCATATTCGACCATTCGATATTGTGTGATATGTGATGGGCGAATAAATTCACCAGGCGCAAATTCGTGGCTAATTCTAGCGTTTTGCCAGCGGCGAATAAATTCACGAAACGGCCACTAAAATTTGCAGACAAAAATTCATCGGTGTCAAAAAGTTTTTGGAGAAGTCTCTCACTTCAAAACTGTCGCAAGTCAACATTATTCGGACGCCCATTGACTTTAACGCCGGCGTCACAAATGATGTGAGCGTCAAAATTCATGTTTCGCTATTTTGTTGCCCATCACTAGTAAAAAGTAGAACTGGACATGGCAAGAAAAAGAAGATAAGCTCATATGGGCCGTGATTTCTGCAATCATTCATGCAGGTTTGAGCAGCAGCCATAAAGGCCTTGAATTTGTTAAAGGAATTTTGATCAAACTTGAATGTTTCCTTATCTATTAAAAAGTTCCAATAGAAAAAAAATGTTTGAATACCATTTGAGAAAAAGTTCAAATACCAAATATCAATTCAAATTTGGAAAGCTTACATTTAAAAAAACACTTTAAATTCGTCATCATGACTCCCATTGACTTCAATGTGAACTTGCCAGCTTTTAGATGCCCAAGTTTTGCATTTGAGGTTTAGAAACTTTTTGCGCTTAATACAAATTTTTTGAAAGCAGAACTCAAATTCAGGAGTTTTAGCCCAAGAAAAATTGATTTGCGGCAATTTGTTTTTAATTTGAACATTGTTACATGTAGATCATCCCCTTTGTGTAAATATAATACAAATTATTCCAAAAAAGAGAGAAAGAAAATACACATCTGTGTACACATAACCTGTATTGAGTAAATTATTAACACAGGGAGAACCATTTCTGAACATTCTCGATCGAACAATGAAATACTGTGGATCGAACGATTCAAAGGATTTCAGCGATCGATCAAACGATTTTTCTTCGACTTCAAAAAACTTAGAAAACTGCTTTACAAGGTCCCCATAGGCTAACATAGCACATCAGCAGGTTTAATTTGGCAAAGTATTGAAGGCAAAGTTTTTTTAAAGAGACAGTACTTTGATTGTCGAATGGTCGAATATTCAAACTATTTTACTTCAAATCTAATTCGAAGTCGTAGTATCCTATTCGATGGTCGAAATATCCAAAAAATTACTTCGAAATTCAAATTTTTTTACTTGGGAAATTCCCTATAATTCACTTCGACCCTTGATAAATCTGCCCCTAAATGTTCGCAAAGTGAAAAATGTTGTCTTTGCGAACACTTTGCCCCTGAAATTGCAACAATAGATGTAAGTCCCTCTACAAACAGTCAAGATTATTAAAAAAATATTTATTAGGACAGAGTAGAAAACGGCCTAATGCAATAAACGCCTAATGAAGAATATTACATTGTGACATGCGAATTTGTATTTGTTCTTTTTGCAAATTTAATTTCACCCCCAATGATTACACTCTATGGGGGAAATGTAATAAAATTTGCAAAGAGAACAAATTTGCAAGTGGCAATTCGCATGTCACAATGTAATGTTTTTCATTAGGTTTTTATTGCATTGCAAATCTTAATTGCATATTGCGAACCTTTAACACCTGTTTGAAGGTGGCGTAAACTTTTGGAGTTTTATTACATACACTGCACATTATTGCAAACTATAGAATTCGCAATCACTATACTATACTGTATTGTGAGGGGCAAAGAGTTCACAAAGGCAAAATTGTTCACTTTGTGAACAATTATTCACATTGTGAACGAATTGTGATTATTTTTGCAATATTACATTCCCCCCTATTTCTCTAAAATGATGAATTCTTTTGTAATTTTTTAAAGATCCAAATGTAAAAAGCACACATGAAAATGAGCTAAATGATCCTAAAAAAATACAAAAGCCTTGAAAATCCTGAGGGGCCCATTTATTGAACTTCGATTTTTTTTCTGGTCAAGGTTTTTAGGGGAAAACTTTTTTTCGTGGGAAAATAAACTTGATTTTTTTTAGAGATTTATCAGGCCCCAAAACTGCTAAAAATCTAAAATACCCAATCTCAAATCTGTTGAGGGTCATGAAGAAGTCAATGACAGATATCCCTGAAGTTGTTTCCTGCGATTGATACTCCGAAAAAGTTTTCTGGATTTTGTCCAAAAATCATTTTCACAACGAAAACTCGATAAAGTACAGTTTTGGGAGCATCAATTGTACAATACGAATTGACGCTCAATTTTGTCGCAACATTTTGTTGCAACGTTTTGTCGCCCGATTTCTTCTATAAAAATGATTGATAAATGAGTTAAATTAGTGGAAGGGAGTTTGGTTGGCTTTGCTTTCATAAAAAAATGAGAGTAATTTGAGTTTTAGCAAATAAGCCCCTTAGAGTTTTTGAGAAATTTTATAAATTTTATAAACCATAATTTTTTAGAGAAAACATTTTATTCAAGAACAAAATAGAAATTCGAATGTTAACAATAATAAATAGGCCACTGGGAATGCCCAAAGTAATCTAAAAAAGATTAAAAAAAAATAATTATACAGCAGCTCAAACCTATATCATTTGTTAATTTTACAGTAGTAGAAACACAGTAGTACAGTAGTAGAAACACTTTCTAATGCAGATGGCCCAGGAATCATGATGGATTAAATCGTAACTGTCTTCAGTTGCCAAAAAGATTCATAGATTCATTCTTGATATTTATTCCTCTATTCTATTCCTCTGTAGACTCTGGCACATTCCATATTATAAAGGTTTGGGACCTGTTATCCAGAATACTAAGGATAATTTGGAACTTTATATCTAAAGTCTGCTAAAAATCATTAAATATTAAATAAATTCAATATGATTGTTTTCTCAGCAATAAGGATCAATTATATCTTAGTTAGGGTCAACTACCAGGACTATTTTATTTTTACAGAGAAAAAGGAAATATGTTTTAAAATTCTGAATTATTTAATTAAAATAGAATCTATGGGAGACGGACTTCCCATAGTTATTCTGGTGCACAAACAACATTTTCACAGCGCAGTTTTTCTTTACTGTCTAGCTGCATTGCGACAAATCCATAAAACTATAAGATTCCCTCTTGAATATGACAATTTTATAATTTGGCGACTGACACTTTGAGAACAGTGTATTTACCAACACTTTTGCGATTTCCCCTAACATTGGGAAAAATCTTGTTTTTGTTAACAATCAGCCTAAAAATTCTCACAGTTCTACTTCAACCAGTGTGTTCTTGGAACAGCTCAATCAATATTCTGCAGAAATCGCCTTTTGATGAGTTTAACATGTATTGCTTTCCCTAAAAAGTGTGTGTTGGCGGGAAAGTGAGAAACAATGGTTCTAAGAAAGGACTGGGTGTGTCCACTATTAAAGAGGTTATTTACCTTTAAATTAACTCTTAGAGGCCCATTTATTAGAGGACGAATTTCAGTGGTCTTGAAGCTTTTTGAAATCGTGATTAAACTCATTTTCTCTAAAACCAAAAATGGCATGAGATTTATTAAAAGTAGTGATGGGCGAATTCTCTGCGAATTTCCACATTTCGCCGCCGGCGAATTAATTTGCAAAATTCCTGCGTCAATTTCCGTTTCATGATATTTTTTTGGGAGAAATTTTGCGAATTTCGCAGCAAAGCGAATCGGGACAAATTTGCCCATCATTAATTAAAAGAGCCGAATAAAATGAATGAATGGAAAACAAATCTTGATCGATGAGCTAAAAAATTCAAAATTTTGTAAAACATCTTAAAATTCAAGTATTTCAGTCAATTACTAGCAAAATCCAAAAACCTCCAGAAGCCTGAATGGCTTAAAAAGAGGCCCAATAGGATCAGTGCAACTCCCATTGATTTCTATAGAACCTTAGCTGCTTTAACTTGCTAAAGTTATTTTAGTTAAAGTTTAGACATGTTATAAATCTCGAATTTTAGAGAGAGTTTTAGAGAAATGTTGAAAAACATGTTTTTTTATAGGAAAAATACAATTCTTAAAAAAGAAATTCAAGTTTTAGTAAATGTGCCCTTTAGCATGATGCAGAGAGTGATATCATGAGCCAAGTTGTAATCCGTTTTTTTTATTTGTAGGAGTTATTTAGCCTTTTATTTAGCATTTTCCAATTTCAGCAATCTGGTTGCTATGGTCCAAATTCCCCTAGCAACCCTGCATTGATTGGAATAAGAGACTGGAATACGAATAGGAGAGGCCTGAATAGAAAGACGAGTAATAAAAAGTAACAATAACAATAAGGGGCAGATTTGTCAAGGGTCGAATTTCGAAGTAAGGGCAGTTTTTCTGAACTCCCATAACTTTGAAATTTGAAAAAAAAGACCAATCGAAATTTATTAAAAAACAAATCTAAGTTTTTAACTTCGGGTGAATAGGCTGTATTTGAATTGTTCGAATCAAAGTTTTAGAACATTTGATGAAATTCGAAACAAAGTATTTGCCCCAAAAAACTTTGTCCACCAAAGGAGGTCCCATAGGCTAAAACAATAATTTGGCAGGTTTTAGATGGTGAATGGTCGAAGTCGAAGTTTTAAACAGACAGTACATGATAAATTTCGATATTCGAATAGTCAAATTTTTTTCAAATTAAAATCGAATTTTAGCCTATGCGGTAGTCAAAGTACACATAAATTATTCAAAATTCTAATTCTTTTACTTTGAATTTTCACTTCAACCCTTGATAAATCTGCCCCATAATGTGTAGCCTTATAGAGCATTTGTTTTTTTAATGGAGTTAGTGACCTCCAATTGAAAGCTGGAAACAGTCCAAAGAAAAAGACAAATAATTTAAACATTTCATAAAATAAATAAGAAAGACCAAATGACACGTTTCTTAGAATTAGCCTTATGTTCATACTAAACGTTAACTTAAATGTGAACAACCTCATTAAAAGAATGAACTTAATGAAGATACGGTTTTTATTTTGAACCTCAATAACAACATCAAATATTACTGTATATGATAACGTATATTATTAGGTTCCAACCAGAAAACAATGAATTAGAATTCTATTAGGAGATGTTGCCCTGATATATTCTGACCTGACTTTTATAGATTATTCTACCTCTGCTGTTCTCAAGTCAAATCTCCGTCTCTATAGTTTTTTTAAATTAAAAAAAAAGCATTTAGTTCATAAAAACATAAAGCTCTCATTATGCAAATAATTGAACGGAGAACATTCTTTTCTGATAGTTATTTATCAAAGTTCGAATTTTTATCAATATTTTTTGCTGCAAACTCCGCTCTGGTTTTTTATGACTATGAAGATTTTCATTCATCCAGGTCATAGTATATCTAGTATAGGTCAATCTTTTTATTTTATTTATTACATTTTCGCGAAAGTCTGCTTTGCGGGAAAAAAATCTGATTTTCATGTTTTTTTCCGGATTTTTCCCGATATCTTATGCTTTTTGCCCGAATTCTTCGTGGTATTGCACGAAACCCAGCGCACATCATAAAATCATTGGGGCTTCTCCCATTGACTTATATGCAATCTCGTACTTTTCCATCCTCTGGGTTTAATAAATTCCGAAAAATTTATGATTTTTTAAAAGTGTGATTTTATTAAAAAAAAATTACAAATATTTAGTGATTTTTGCATTCGGAGTTTAGTAAATAACCCCTGTAATGTTTCAAACTAATTTAGCCGACATTCAACACTAGGAAGACCTCGGCAGCGGAACATGTCAATCCACATTTTTCTCCCGGATATTCATTTTTATTTATGGTTTCCTTCTGAGCATTTCGCCTGCGTCACCTCTGCCTTCAATACCTGCACTTGATCATGTTAACAATTAGACCTTTATCCCGCTCACCAAAGGAGCTCGTGTCTCTGATGAAAACCTCTGCTCGGCAAAAAGAAGGGTGAAGTTCTCCCGGTGGGACTATCCTAACAATTCAATCAATTCTCCTCAATTACCAACAAATCTAAATGTGATTTATCTGCCCAAGAATCATTCCAATATCAGGCAAAGGACCTATCAATATAACCCCCAAAGGCACTCTTTTCTCCGAGCTGTCAATAGAACCTTTGAAGCAAAAAGAAAAAGAGCAGCAATTTGAGATATTTTGACTTCTCTCCTTTTTTTTTTTTTGTAGCACTTAATTAAGTCGACTAGAAGCTGTCAAGGATCATTTTCAAAGTACACGACCGCAGTGGTTGACATTTGATAATATTACACTCCGTGTTGATTGAAATTGATTTTTGTCGAGGCTGGAAAAAAAAGGGGCATTTGACAACTTTCTGCCCATATATCCAAGGACAAGGGCCGGTTTGTTAAGGCAGACCTGACAAATGGAATGATGGGTTTTTAAAAAGCAGCTGAGTTTAACAATTATAGGGCACGGGGTCTGTTATTTCAGTGTCGGGGAAAACAAGTGGCATGAATGACAAGTGTCTCTGCAGGAATAAATCCAAGGCAAGGATATCAGTAAAAACCATGATGGATTAAAAAGAAAAACCCTCAAATGCTGCTTTTTAAATAAGCAGAAGGACAATAGCCACAATGAGCTGTAAAATGTATTGACTTAACATTACATGACTTATAATTAATGGAACCATTTAAGAACATGCAGGCTAGATATCATATCAAAATCATATCAGAATCTCATCTTTTCTGTTTTTATTTTTTTATTCTTCTTCATTTTTGTACTTTGCTGTTTTCTGTTCCCAGTTTTGTGCAAATTATAGAACTCCTCTGTATTGCTCAGAGATTTCTTATCTTGTTTAGGTTTTTTTAAAATTCATTGCAGTTTAACTTCCTGCATGAAGGGAGCTAAATATTCACTATATCACATTTTCAATGCCAGAATATAATAATATCATCACATCATAAATTGAATTCATAAAAACTACAGATAGCAGACTCTCAGCCATAAAGCAGGGCAAGACTGCTGCTTACAATGGGGATCAGATAGGATCTGTGCAGCCACTGGGACAGAATGTTCTGTTATACAGATAGCTAGAATCTCAGCTGCCATAAAGCAGGACAGGACTGCTGCTTACAATGGGGATCAGATAGGATCTGTGCAGCCACTGGGACAGAATGCTCTGTTATACAGATAGCTAGAATCTCAGCTGCCATAAAGCAGGACAAGATTGCTGCTTACAATTACATACAATTTGTGACCACTGCAACATAATCATTTGTAATAAAGATAGCTAGAAGTGTAATCTCATTCACAGACATTAGTCAGTGTCCTCCAATGGGCAAATAGCCATGGGAAATGGCAGAATACTTGCCTATATTTGCTTAGCAATAACTCTTGAAGAAATAATCTTTTATTGGTTTCTACATTCTTAATGGAAAACTATACCCCCAAAATGAATACTTGAGCAACAGAAAGTTTTTACCAAATTAAGTGGCATATTAAAGAATCTTACCAAACTGGAATAAATATTTAAGTAAATATTGCCCTTTTACATCTCTTGCCTTGAACCACCATTTAGTGATGGTCTGTGTGCTGCCTCAGAGATCACCTGATAAGAAATACTGCAGCTCTAACTGTAACAGGAAGAGATCACCTGACCAGAAATACTGCAGCTCAAACTGTAACAGGAAGAGATCACCTGACCAGAAATACTGCAGCTCTAACTGTAACAGGAAGAGATTACCTGACCAGAAATACTGCAGCTCTAACTGTAAAAGGAAGAGATCACCTGCCCAGAAATACTGCAGCTCTAACTGTGACAGGAAGAGATCACCTGACCAGAAATACTGCAGCTCTAACTGTAACAGGAAGAGATCACCTGACAAGAAATACTGCAGCTCTAACTGTAACAGGAAGAGATCACCTGACCAGAAATACTGCAGCTCAAACTGTAACAGGAAGAGATCACCTGACCAGAAATACTGCAGCTCTAACTGTGACAGGAAGAGATCACCTGACCAGAAATACTGCAGCTCTAACTGTAACAGGAAGAGATCACCTGACCAGAAATACTACAGCTCTAACTGTAACAGGAAGAGATCACCTGACCAGAAATACTGCAGCTCTAACTGTGACAGGAAGAGATCACCTGACCAGAAATACTGCAGCTCTAACTGTAACAGGAAGAGATCACCTGACCAGAAATACTACAGCTCTAACTGTAACAGGAAGAAGTGTGGAAGAGAAAAACAGAACTATGTCTGTTAATTGGCTCATGTAACCTAACATGTATGGTTTGTTTGGTGTGTTTGTGTGCACCATGAATCCTATGATCCCAGGGGGTGGCCCATATTTTTTAAAATGGCAATTTATGATTACCTAATGGCACATACTAAAAAAAGTATATTATTATGAAAATGGTTTATTTACATGAAGCGGCGTTTTACATATGAGCTGTTTTATGCAATATCTTTTCATAATGACCTACATTGTTTGAGGGGTATAGCTTCCTGAGTGATCAGTATAATGTGCTGTATTTTAGTGGTGAGGAGGAGCTTAAATTAAAGGGTACTCTACACAAACATAACAAGCTTTTTGAAAAGTAAACATAATTTCAAGCAACTTTGCAATATACATCAATTAAAAAATATGCAGACTTTTCATGGTTTTCTTGGTTTGGAACAGTTCCCTAAGCCTAGCCCACTGCTCTCCTGCTGATCTGTCTGACTACTTTGCTGAGCTATCTGACTACTGTGACTTTGTATCAACAGCCATCTGTCCTCAGCCTGCATCATCCAAACCCCACAATTCCCTGCACATGTGATTTCAATAAGGAACACAACATCATAGTTAAATGCATTGTGAGTTATGTAGTTCCTGCATGCTGTCTGTAAGCTGTGAAGAAGTTGTTACAATTTGATGCAGAAAGAGAAGAACTGTTAAACAGCTGGATTTCATCATAGAAAATTCCATTTATTCATACTTACTATTCAAACAGGTAACTGTGATGGATATATTAGGGGTTTCTGTGTTATGTGGGCCTCTTTATTAAATTTTGTTTTGGAACCCGGAGTTCCCCTTTAAAAATTTTTTTTTTACAAGGGTCTGCTTTCTCTTAATAGACTGGGCTGCTGGAAATTGAGCTTTTGGTATTTAAAGTGTTAAGCAAAGGAAGTTTGATTGAAGTGGCTCCTATTCCATGCTTTGGTTAGGAAGCCACTAAATGAGGGTTCAACTAACAATCATCGGGGGAACCAAAAAAGAAATATAATGCTAATTCCAAGAGATGAATTATACCCATAAAATATTAAAAGATCCAAATATAAAAGGTACGGATGGAAAAACATACTGAATGATGCGCTAAAAAATACGAATATCTCTAAAATCTCTAAAAATTCAAGTTTTTAAGACAATTGCTAGAGAAAAAAAATCTAAAAACCTCTAAAAGTGTTAAAAGAACATCCAATTAGAGATGGCGCAAACTGTTCGCCGGCGAACTTGTTCGCGCGAACATCGGGTGTTCGCGCTCGCCGGAAGTTCGCGAACGTCGCGCGACGTTCGCCATTTTGGGTTCGCCATTGTTGGCGCTTTTTTTTGCCCTCTCACCCCAGACCAGCAGGTACATGGCAGCCAATCAGGAAGCTCTCCCCTGGACCACTCCCCTTCCCTATAAAAACCGAAGCCCTGCAGCGTTTTTTTCACTCTGCCTGTGTGTGCTGAAGAGATAGTGTAGGGAGAGAGCTGCTGCCTGTTAGTGATTTCAGGGACAGTTGAAAGTTTGCTGGCTAGTAATCGTTTTGATACTGCTCTGTTATTGGAGGGACAGAAGTCTGCAGGGGTTTGAGGGACATTTAAGCTTAGGTAGCTTTGCTGGCTAGTAATCTACCTTCTACTGCAGTGCTCTGTATGTAGCTGCAGTGGGCAGCTGTCCTGCTTCTGATCTCATCTGCTGACTGCTGCAATAACAGTAGTCCTTGTAAGGACTGCTTTTATTTATTTTTTTGTTGTTTTACTACTACTACTACTACTACTACTACTACTACTATAAGAGCCCAGTGCTATTAGTCTAGCAGTGTTGGGGAGTGGGACTGGTGTGCTAATCTGCTGCTCCTAGTAGTTCAGCAGCACCAACTGTAATTTTTTTTTTTTAATATTCATTTTTTTTTTATTTTACTTTTTTTTATTTTACTACCGCTGTAGTAGTGTATAAGTTGACCTTTTAGGCATTATTTGCCCTGTAGGCATTTTTTGCCCAGTGTGTTATTCAACCAACAGCCATCTAGCTGTGTGACCTTGTTCACATTCTGTCTAAATATCCATAATATTACCGTCTCCAGAAAAAACACCGGAGTGACTTTTTTCAAGCAGCCATAATAAATTTTACGTAATCCGTATCCATCGCTGTAGTAGTGTATAAGTTGACCTTTTAGGCATTATTTGCCCTGTAGGCATTTTTTGCCCAGTGTGTTATTCAACCAACTGCCATCTAGCTGTGTGACCTTGTTCACATTCTGTCTAAATATCCATAATATTACCGTCTCCAGAAAAAACACCGGAGTGACTTTTTTCAAGCAGCCATAATATATTTTACGTAATCCGTATCCACCGCTGTAGTAGTGTATACGTTGATCTTGTGGGCATTATTTGCACAGTGTTTTCTTCAAACCGCCATCTAGCTGTGTGAGCTTGTTCACATTTTGTCTAAATATTGATAATATTATCGTCTCTAGAAAAACCACTTGAGTTACTTTTTTTCAAGCAGCATTCTTATATTTTACGTAATCCGTATCCACCGCTGTGTATACGTTGACCTTGTAGGCATTATTTGCACAGTGTTTTCTTCAAACCGCCATCTAGCTGTGTGAGCTTGTTCACATTTTGTCTAAATATTGATAATATTATCGTCTCTAGAAAAACCACTTGAGTTACTTTTTTTCAAGCAGCATTCTTATATTTTACGTAATCCGTATCCACCGCTGTGTATACGTTGACCTTGTAGGCATTATTTGCACAGTGTTTTCTTCAAACCTCCATCTAGCTGTGTGAGCTTGTTCACATTTTGTCTAAATATTGATAATATTATCGTCTCTAGAAAAACCACTTGAGTTACTTTTTTTCAAGCAGCATTCTTATATTTTACGTAATCCGTATCCACCGCTGTGTATACGTTGACCTTGTAGGCATTATTTGCACAGTGTTTTCTTCAAACCGCCATCTAGCTGTGTGAGCTTGTTCACATTTTGTCTAAATATTGATAATATTATCGTCTCTAGAAAAACCACTTGAGTTACTTTTTTTCAAGCAGCATTCTTATATTTTACGTAATCCGTATCCACCGCTGTGTATACGTTGACCTTGTAGGCATTATTTGCACAGTGTTTTCTTCAAACCGCCATCTAGCTGTGTGTATTATCGTTTCCAGAAAAACCAACTGAGTTTTTGTTGTTGTTGTTTTTTTAAAAATAATGCCAGGCAAAGGCAGGCCGCCACGCAGAGGCCGTGCTAGGGGCCGTGCTGCTATGCAATCCTGTGGCCCTAGCAAATTGCCCAGTTTTAAAAAGCCAATGACCCTGAACTCCCAAAATGCTGAAGAGGTAGTTGACTGGCTTACACAGCACACCCCATCCTCTACCGTTTCTAACTTTACCACAACATCCTCCTCATCCTCCACTGCTATGGCCACCCCACGTAACACTTCCTCCACCACCGGTGCCCCTTCTTCACTGGAGTCAGAGGAGTTATTTTCCCATGAGTTTCTTGAACTGAGTAATGCGCAACCATTATTGGCAGAAGAAGATGAAGGAGATGAGGACGTTACACCAGATTTAATTCTGGCAGAGAACACGACAGAGATGGACATAATGATGAGTGATGAGGAGGAGGTCCCCGCTGCTGCTTCCTTCTGTGATGTGTCAGAAGAAATTGATGCATCTGAGGAGAATGATGATGAGGAGATTGATGTTTTGTGGGTGCCTAGTAGAAGAGAGCAAGAGGAGGGTAGTTCAGATGGAGAGACGGAGAGTCAGAGAGGCAGTAGGAGAATAAGACTTAGAAGAAGCAGGGAGGACAGCCCGCAGGGATCAGTAGGGCAACAACATGTATCGGCACCTGTGTTCAGCCAGCCAACGCACCCGCCATTGCCGCCAATGCCGCCAACTTCTACTGTTACCGCCAGATCGCACACTTCCAAAAAGTCAGCAGTGTGGGATTTTTTTAATGTGTGTGCCTCTGACAAAAGCATTGTAATTTGCAATGAGTGCAGTCAGAAACTGAGCCTTGGTAAGCCCAACAGCCACATAGGTACAACTTCTATGCGAAGGCACATGAGCGGCAAGCACAAAGCACTTTGGGAGCAACACCTCAAAGGCAACAGGCAAACTAAAAGCCACACTCCTTCTGGTCCAGCATCTTACTGCTCTACCTCTGCTCTCCTTGACCCATCTGAACCACCCTCCACTCCGCCTTCCACCTTGACCACCTGTTCCCATTCCCAGTCATCTGCCACCAGCCAAGTTTCTGTGAAGGCCATGTTTGAGCGTAAGAAGCCAATGTCTGACTGTCACCCCCTTGCCCGGCGTCTGACAGCTGGCTTGTCTGCACTCTTAGCCCGCCAGCTTTTACCATACCAGCTGGTGGACTCTGAGGCCTTCCGCAAATTTGTAGCAATTGGGACACCGCAGTGGAAGGTACCCAGCCGCAATTTTTTTTCTAAAAAGGGAATACCACACCTGTACCAACATGTGCAGAGCCAAGTTACCGCATCTCTGTCACTTAGTGTTGGGCCAAAGGTCCATATGACTACTGACGCATGGTCCTCCAAGCATGGTCAGGGCAGGTATGTCACCTACACTGCCCACTGGGTGAACTTGGTAATGGCTGGGAATGGGAAGCAGGGAATGGGTAGCTCAACAACAACAACAACAGTGGAGTTGGTGTCACCGCCACGGATTGCACGCGGTTCTGCCACCACCTCTACTCCTCCATCGCTCTCTACCTCGTCTTCTTCCTCTTCTTCTTCTTACTCTGCTGCTGGGTCCTCCTTCTCCTCCTCCACACCTGTGCACCCCCAGCTCCCCCTAGGCTATTCGACGTGCCAGGTACGCCGTTGTCACGCTGTCTTGGGGATGACGTGCCTGGAAAGCAAAAACCATACCGGATCTGTACTCCTGTCATCTCTGCAGTCACAGGCCGATCGGTGGCTGACCCCACACCAACTGCAGATCGGAAAAGTGGTGTGTGACAATGGAAGCAATCTGTTGGCAGCGTTGAGACTGGGAAATTTAACACATGTGCCCTGCATGGCACATGTGTTAAATTTAATAGTCCAACGTTTTGTCTCCAAGTACCCAGGATTCCAGGACGTTCTCACCCAGTCCAGAAAGGTGTCGGCCCATTTCAGACGTTCCTACACAGCCATGGCACGCCTTGCTGACATTCAGCAGCGCTACAACATGCCAGTCAGGCGTTTGATTTCTGACAGCCAGACTCGCTGGAATTCAACGCTCCTTATGTTGGAACGTCTGCTGCAACAACAAAGGGCCGTCAACGAGTACCTTTTTGAACTGGGTGGTAGGACTGGATCTGCAGAGCTGGGGATTTTTTTCCCCCGTTACTGGGTGCTTATGCGCGATGCCTGCAGGCTCATGCGACCTTTTGAAGAGGTGACAAATATGGTCAGTCGCACCGAAGGCACCATCAGCGACCTAATACCCTTCGCTTTCTTCCTGGAGCGTGCCGTGCGACGAGTGACAGATGAGGCTGTAGACCAGCGTGACGAGGAGCTGGAAGCGCATGATTTATGGTCGGAATCACCAGAACGAACCCAGGCACCTGCTGCAACGCAGGGAGAGGTGCCAGAAGTGGAGTCAGAGGAGGAAGGTGGCTTTGTGGAGGAGGAGGAGGAGGACCAACAGGAGCAGGCTTCCCAGGGGGCTAGTGGTGACCTTTTGGGGACCCCTGGTCTTGTACGTGGCTGGGGGGAGGAGACCGTGGATGATGCAGTCCTTGATAATGAGGAAGCAGAGATGGATAGCTCTGCATCCAACCTTGTGAGAATGGGGTCTTTCATGCTGTCATGCCTGTTGAAGGACCCCCGTATCAAGAGGCTTAAGGAGAAGGACCTGTACTGGGTCGCAACGCTACTAGACCCTCGGTACAAGCATAAAGTGGCAGAAATGTTACCAACATACCACAAGTCCGAAAAGATGCGGCATTTACAAACCAGCCTGCAAAACATGTTGTACAATGCTTTTAAGGGTGATGTCACTTCAGGAACTCATCAACATTCCAGGGGCAGAGGTGCCAGTAATCCTGCCACGAGCGCACCTGCAAGGACAAAGCCCTTTGGCCGGTCTGTAACATCAGACATGCAAATGTTTTTCTGTCCAAGGCAGCGCCACAACCCTTTTGGATCCACCCTCAAAGAACGCCTCGACCGGCAGGTAGCGGACTACCTGGCATTAACTGCAGATATCGACACTCTGAGGAGCGATGAACCCCTGGACTACTGGGTGCGCAGGCTTGATCTGTGGCCAGAGCTGTCACAATTTGCCATGAATCTCTTGTCTTGCCCAGCCTCAAGTGTGCTCTCAGAAAGGACCTTCAGTGCAGCAGGAGGGATTGTAACTGAGAAGAGAACTCGCCTAGGTCACAAAAGTGTCGATTACCTGACCTTTATTAAAATGAATGAGGGGTGGATCTCGGAGGGTTACTGCACGCCGGAAGACTTGTTCTGACTTCTATGCAGCTGTCCTTCTCTTCAAGCCTCATGACTCCACACACAGCTGTCCTTTAGCGTCCTCCTCCCTCCGCCACCGTTACAAACTAGGGTGCAAACCCTACTGGTTTAATTTTTTCTGGCCTCTGTGCTTCAGTGGCTGCAACCAAAAAAACTGGGCAAACAATGTCTACAAGGTCAACGTATGGCGAAAAATGACTATTTTCAGCATTTATATGGCATATTTTTTCTGGCAACTGTGCTTCAGTGGCTGCGTCCAAAAAAATGCATATTTTCTGCATTTATATGGCATAATTTTTCTGGCCTCTGTGCTTCAGTGGCTGCAACCAAAAAAATGCATATTTTCTGCATTTATATGGCATAATTTTTCTGGCCTCTGTGCTTCAGTGGCTGCAACCAAAAAAATGCATATTTTCTGCATTTATATGGCATAATTTTTCTGGCCTCTGTGCTTCAGTGGCTGCAACCAAAAAAATGCATATTTTGTCCATTTATATGGCATAATTTTTCTAGCCTCTGTGCTTCAGTGGCTGCAACCAAAAAAATGCATATTTTCTCCATTTATATGGCATAATTTTTCTGGCCTCTGTGCTTCAGTGGCTGCAACCAAAAAAATTTATATTTTCAGCATTTATATGGCATAATTTTTCTGTCAACTGTGCTTCAGTGGCTGCGACCAAAAAAATGCATATTTTCTGCATTTATATGGCATAATTTTTCTGGCCTCTGTGCTTCAGGGGCTGCAACCAAAAAAATTTATATTTTCAGCATTTATATGGCATAATTTTTCTGGCAACTGTGCTTCAGTGGCTGCGACCAAAAAAATGACTATTTTCAGCATTTATATGGCATATTTTTTCTGGCCTCTGTGCTTCAGTGGCTGCGGCCAAAAAAACTGGGCAAACAATGCCTACAAGGTCAATGACGTTGACCTTGTAGGCATTGTTTGCCCAGTTTTTTTGGCCGCAGCCACTGAAGCACAGAGGCCAGAAAAAATATGCCACATAAATGCTGAAAATAGTCATTTTTTGCCATACGTTGACTCAACGTATATGGCAAAAAATGACTATTTTCAGCATTTATATGGCATATTTTTTCTGGCAACTGTGCTTCAGTGGCTGCAACCAAAAAAACTGGGCAAAGAATGTCTACAAGGTCAACGTATGGCGAAAAATTACTATTTTCAGCATTTATATGGCATATTTTTTCTGGCAACTGTGCTTCAGTGGCTGCGTCCAAAAAAACTGGGCAAACAATGTCTACAAGGTCAACGTATGGCGAAAAATTACTATTTTCAGCATTTATATGGCATATTTTTTCTGGCAACTGTGCTTCAGTGGCTGCGTCCAAAAAAACTGGGCAAACAATGCCTACAAGGTCAATGTATGGCAGTTGTTTAAAGAGAACAGTAGATTACTAGCCAGCAAAGCTACCTAAGCTAAAATGTCCCTCAAATCCCTGCAGACTTCTGTCCCTCCAATACAGAGCAGTATCAAGCAGATTACTAGCCAGCAAACTTACTATCATCTGTCCCTGAAATCACTAACAGCTCTCCCCCTACACTATCTCTTCCAAGCACACACAGGCAGATTTTTCAGATACATTTTTGCCCTTGATCCCCCTCTGGCATGCCACTGTCCAGGTCGTTGCACCCTTTAAACAACTTTAAAATCATTTTTCTGGCCAGAAATGTCTTTTTTAGATGTTAAAGTTCGCCTTCCCATTGAAGTCTATGGGGTTCGCGAACCGCTCGCATTTTTGCGCAAGTTCGCGAATATGTTCGCGAACTTTTTTTCCGACGTTCGCTACATCCCTACATCCAATAGGATCAACTCAGCTCCAATAGACTTCTATAGGACCTCAACCTTTTCGTGGTTTTTACACTTCACAAATCTCAAAACACAATTTTTTCGAGGACAAAAAGGAAATCCGAATGTTAGTAAATAGACCCTTTGAGTTGTGTAAATAGAGATTTCACTGAACTCTTGAGAGAAGTAGCTGTAGATAGGAAAGGAAGGGGAGAACTGGGACAGGAGAACAAGTTTGGGGTTTTGCCGCTGTAGCCAACAAAGGTGGCCCACCATGACAATCAGATTTCTCCTTAAAGGAAAGTTGTGCACTTAAATGAATTCCTTCAGTCGAAATTCTTCAGTCAATTTCTCATGTACCTGCCAATATATTTAAATGCTGGTGGTGAATTCCATAATTCTCTAAATGTAACAAAGTCTTTGCTGAAGGTGAAATCTCATTTCCTCTAATCTTGAGGGGTTACCACTTTTTCCCTGTATGTACTTCTGTGCAAAAACATCCTTGGAGGATTCTTCATATTGACCTTGAATATATTTCCACAGAGGTCGTGAGTCCTACCAGAAAAAGAGAGACCAATTTTAACAGCTTTCCTTATAAATAAATGATCTATTCGCGTTATTAATTTCATTTTTTCCAGTTCAATTATAGCTTTTTTTGTGAACCCTGTACCTAAAACTGCACATTGTAGTTGAGGTTTTACCAAAGATTTATAAGAAAAACTAAATTATATTTCCATCCCATGAGTCTATACCTCTATTATGTATCATAATGTGTTCCTGCAGACGGTGATTGACATTGCAGAGAGAAGGATTTGGGGGTTATTGTAGGCACGACTTATCTAATCTAATGATTTCTAAAATTACCATCAAGTTCTTTTCCTCTCAAAGAGGAATGAATCCCTGGGGAATCCATTTGTATCAATAATTATGGCAACTTGAGTCAACTTTTAACAGTAATTCCTTTATTATATATATACTGTATATATATAATACATGGTTTAATGAGAGCACCAATACAATAGTAAAGTCTAACCTTGAAAATAAAAAGGCAACGATTACATAACTGATGACTGAAGAGACCGATGAGGTGGGACTTGAGAACTACTGAATCAAGTGGCGGCACACTACTGTGCTTAGGTTCATTTATAAAAATGCTGGGTGGGCCATAGTTGTTAATTAATACAATGTTTAGAGCGAAAGACCCCATAGTGACTTGAACAGAAGGTTGGTTGTTGGACCACATTTGGCAAATGTTTAGATAATTAATAAATGATGGGGTTGTTGGCATGAAAGTCTTGAACAAAGACACAAGCAACAAGGACAAATATGGCAAGTAATGTTTATGGATTGGTCCGACTTGCATGGTTTGACTGGGCTACAAATCTATATCTTACAAGGGAATATCATCAATGTACCCATCATGGTGGTGCACTGTGGTTGAATGGCAGTAATATTTATGAATTGGTCCAACTTGTATGGTTTGACTGGGCTACAAATCTATATCTTACAAGGGAATATCATCAATGTAGCCATCATGGTGGTGCACTGTGGTTGAATGGCAGTAATATTTATGAATTGGTCCAACTTGGTTTGACTGGGCTACAATCTTATGATCATAATTTTGTAGCTGAAAACCCCCTGCATTTGTAAATGCATGCATCTGCATAGATTATTGATATGACAGGGGACCAGGGAATGTGCATTGATCAATTTCTCTTCTTTTTCTCTATGTCTGTAGTTCATTTGGCCAGATCAGTAGCACTTCCATTGTATTTTAGTACATTTTTATTAAGCCATGGAGTGCTCCCACAACTTTTCCTTTTTGCATTTTGTATTGTAGCAGATATATTCTGTTCAGAAGTTTAGCAGCTATGCTGCAGGCCAGGCTTCCATGTGGTTGTAGCACCCCCACACCCGTCCCTTTAAATGGAGGAACAATGCCTTTGAAAATGGGTGTTGGTCTGGGCAGTTTCTCTCTCTTAAAAGCCGCAAGCGGGGGAGGATTAATCTCATGGAACCAATGCTGGGGTCTAGGTTATCTCTCCCCTTTGAAAGCTAATGGCGGGAGAGGACTAAGCCCTATGATGAAAACCAATGCCCAGGTCGGGAGACCTTTTATTTCAGGTAATGCTCTTATGCCGGGAGGCTTTAGCATTTGAAATTATGACCAGAGGTAAATAGTTAGGGACCACCATATGGGTTTTACCTTGACGTGGAATGGTGGCTTATCAATCTTATGATCATAATTTTGTAACTAAAAAAACCCTGTCTTTGTAAATACATGTATCTGCATAGATTACTGATATGGGGACCAGGGAATGTGCATTGATCAATTTTTCTTCTTTTTCTCTACAAAGCTATATCTTACAAGGGAATGTCATCAACGTACCCGTCATTATGGTGGACTGTGGTTGAATGGCATTGGTTTGCTGAGCGACATAAAACAGTTGTAAGCTCAACCTCAACACATCATAAAAGAAGTCTACAGCCTTTAATGGTTCTGAGGGCTCTATAATGGCATATGGTGCAGTTACTTGTCATGATTTATGGCCTCTCATTTCTTTAGAATGTGTTTTAAGCCCCTCTTTACTTAATAAATGAAAACACTGGTATATCAGACATTCAGCCACAGTTACAGAAAATTGACATCAACAACTAAATTTTAATTCCATAACCTTCAAACTGGTTTTTCAGAAGTATATAGGAGAATAAATAGCAACCCGTCTCCTTTAGGCTCAACCCCCCAGTCACTGCCCCACGGCTTGGAGGGTCAAGAAGTGCTGACAAACTTGAACTAAAAATTTCCTGAAAAATTTGGTTACAAAAACTCAGTATCATGGCTGCTCCCTAGAGGATCTTTTATTAAGGTGGCCATACATGGAGAGATCCGCTCGTTTGGCGATGTCGCCATCACGGACCAGTTTAAAATGAGGCAATTTTACGAGGACTGGGGGGGGGGGCTTAACAAAAAAACTGTACAAACTGTATTTTGGTCCTTATCGCAATCAGTAAAAAGCTTCCTGGGCTTCGCACAGCTTTTGTCATTGCAATGGCATGTCAGGGAGCTGGGATTGCAGGTAATTAGGGTTTTGCAGCTATTATAAACTGCAGCTGGGACCAGAGCTGGTCCAGTTCAGCACAACCCGCCATTGGTGTGAGGTTTGGTGGTTGGGGACCCCTGATCTAAAATAAATGCTCTGTCATGCTGTGTTAATTGCTCCATCTGTATCAAAATCTGAAGAGAAGGTAGGGCAGGGATTAAAAAGTCATTGGAGCTTCAGCTAATGGAGAATTGCATTTCCCATTTCAAGAGCCCCAGTCCCCAGGATAAAGGAATACAATTGCTTTATGGAAGTCAGTAGAAGAAACATTGTAACCTGACCTTGAACTTTGGGATTTTGAGTGGTGGCTTGGGGATCCAGCCTGAAGGCAAGATAGGGTGTGATCTGTAGCAAAAAAGAGAATTTGTGTTCACACTGAATTTTAAACCATTAGGGGGATACAGTGAGGCCAGGGATGGACTGAGGGTCCTAGCCCCACCGGGGTTTACGTCTCAGAGGGCCCAAGCCACAACCCCCCTCCATCTGTTCCCCCACACACCTTGTTTTTTCTTCTTGTGGGTTGATCGGGGCCAATGGGGGAAGACGGTCTCCAGTGTAGAGTTGGCAGGGACCACAAAGTCCAGGGCCCACAAGGTTTTTTACAGTGTTCCGCTGGCCCAATCCTACCCTGAATGAGGCTGTGATCACCAAATTCAAATGTCTTAATGTCCTTAACATACTGATTATGGGTGCAGAAGACCTCTTGTCTTTGTCTGTAGGGATTGATCTGGTTATAATGCTCATTCACTCCTCTAGATACTCCTGGAAGATCAGCTTGAAGGCCCGATATGGATACATTTGGAGGTAAGGTTTATTTGCATTCCCAGATATTCTTGTGTAGCGCTATAGTAAACTGACTTGTGCTAGGGCAGTTTAAGCTACTTTCCTTGGAGGGCTGAGACCACCGATGAGCTCTCTTTCTCGGGGTAAGGCAAGGGTGTAGTGTAGCAAGGGTGTAGTGTAACTATAACCTGATGCGATAGCACAATGATGGGCACCAGTAGTTCTTTAACAGTTGAACCAAGAACAATATTTATTGAACAATAGCACAGAGATCATTTAGCACATTGATCCACAATGGAGTATAGAACATACACAGCAGCATAAAGGAAGCATATACTCACAGCACGTATAGGCTGAATCCCCACAGGCTAGGGAATATACAGCAGAGAGTAAGTTGACAGCATGTGATGGGTATTGCCCGGTTTTCAGGATATCTTCCAGTGGCAGACTAGGGGAACTCCTGACATCCCTACCTCAACACTTGGTTCCTTACTCTGGGTCAGTAATACCCTGGGATCTTAATCCCTCTAATCTCCTCGGCGGAGCTTTGAGCTGCTCAACTAAATAACCTCTCTATCACTCCTAGAGCGATCTATAAAACGAGTATAGCTGTCTAATTACTAGGGCCAAGGTGCCTAGGGTCAGCACTACCCATTCCCTTCCAGCCTGCTTGGTTGGGCTAAAGCAATGGACCCAGAGCACATGGTTCCTAAACCTTTTATACTCTGGCACAGTGCCATCTGGTGTACACTGTGTGAACTGCAGGGGTTACATAAGCGCAAGGTCCCCATAAGGACCCACTAAGGTGTCCATATTACTAGGGATGTGCCTGTCTGTAATGTGTAAGGGTGTCTAAGATTTTCACATCCTTACACTTGGAACAATTGCGAAATGACTGATAAAGGGATATCTTCATTACTGATGTCAACCTTCACCTATTCCCAACCCAAATCCAACTATATCTGGCAAGGCCCCTCTATTTGTAGACCTGCGCCCATCCCACCCATCTCTGAGGTCAAGGAGCATGTCTCATTGATATGTGTATCCCTTACCCCAGAGGCAAAAAAATTGTCACATCTCGGGCACATTTCCTCTATGTGCTGCTGGAAAATCAACTTAATATTGGATGTATCACTTTATATTAAAGGAAAACTATACCCCCCAAAATGAATCCTAAAGCAACAGATGTTTATATCAAATTAAGAGGCATATTAAAGAATCTTATCAAAGTGGAATATATATTTAGGTAAATATTGTCCTTTTACATCTCTTGCCATGAGCCACCATTTCGTGATGGTCTGTGTGCTGTCTCAGAGATCACCTGACCAGAAATACTGCAGCTCTAACTGTAACAGGAAGAGATCACCTGACCAGAAATACTGCAGCTCTAATTGTAACAGGAAGAGATCACCTGACCAGAAATACTGCAGCTCTAACTGTAACAGGAAGAGATCAATGACCAGAAATACTGCAGCTGTAACTGTAACAGGAAGAGATCACCTGACCAGAAATACTGCAGCTCTAACTGTAACAGGAAGAGATCACCTGACCAGAAATACTGCAGCTCTAACTGTAACAGGAAAAGATCACCTGACCAGAAATACTGCAGCTCTAACTGTAACAGGAAGAGATCACCTGACCAGAAATACTGCAGTTCTAACTGTAACATGAAGAGATCCCCTGACCAGAAATACTGCAGCTCTAACTGTAACAGGAAGTGATCACCTGACCATAAATACTACAGCTCTAACTGTAACAGGAAGAGATCCCCTGACCAGAAATACTGCAGCTCTAACTGTAACAGGAAGAAGTGTGGAAGCAAAAGACATAACTCTGTCTGTTAATTGACTCATGTGACCTAACATGTATGGTTTGTTTGTGTGCACCGTGAATCCTAGGATCCCGGGCGCCTTTATTTTTTAAAATGGCAATTTTCTATTTAGAATTACCCAATGGCACTTACTACTAAAAAAGTATATTATTAGGAAAATGATTTATTTACATGAAGCAGGGTTTTAAACATGAGCTGTTTTATGCAATATCTTTTTATAGAGACCTACATTTTTGGGGGTTATAGTTTTCCTTTAAAAGAATGTTTATTTCTGTGCTATAGATACACCCAAGAAACTCTTCTGCCATTTACTGGTGGTCTTTAAAATACTGTCAGCAGTGATGGGGTTAAATTGCCACTCGTCAGACCCTTCCCAGACAAGAGGCAAAAGACCAGGGAAAAGAGGTTTAATTGATCCGCTCGTATCGCAGCCTTGAGAACTTGATTCAGCTATTGACGTCCATGGAATGTCTTTAACTGTCGCTTCCAGAGGCTGCAGCAACTCAACATCGAAACTATTAACCTCTGCCCTGAGCACCGGGTGAGACATCACACTTGCAGTAATTAGGAAGTCAATCAGAATCACATGTCTCACTTACACTGGCGTGTCAATCAATAGGAGCGCTGACAGATTCATTAGGCCAGGCCTTGCAGCTCTCCCTCATACTAACAACCTCATAAAATATACTTTATAGGCTGGACAGAGGAAGAAGAAGGAGAAGAAGAAGAAAGGGAACCCGCTGGGTGGAGGGGGCATTAAGTATTGACTGAAGAATTAACAGTTTAGGAAGGAATGTTGCATACCTCCCAACTGTCCCGTTTTAAAAGGGACAGTCCCTCTTTTGACAGCTCAACCCGCAGTCCCTCGTTTGTACTGGAAAGTCCCGTTTTTCTCTGCACTGAACAGGCAGAAAAAGAAACAACGTTTCTAACTTAATTGGCTTTTGACAGAGAGCCCAGAACAACCGCAACGGGAGATAAGATACATTTGTAACAATTCAAATGTATCTAGATAAGCAAATAAGTAATTGTAACAATATAAGATAACAGGTCCCTTGGGAAAAGTTAGACTCGCAGCTTAAAGGGCAATTCACCTTCATTGCCAAAACTAATAACTGAAAAAAAACACAGAAATATGTTCAAACTTTCATAACCTGCCAAATGTTGTAAAATGAACATGGTAATTAGGGGGTGTGGCCAAAAAACTTGCCACGCTACGTGCCGCAACTTTTTTGTCCCTCTTTTTATTTCCAAAATGTTGGGAGGTATGATGTTGAAGGCTGCCTGCTAAATATTCCTAAATCTCTAAGGGCAGAGGCACACGCTGCTATTTTGGGAGAGGGATTTTGGGAGTCGGGCGAAGTCCCGTTTTCCGAAGTCACCTGAAGTTACCTCATGAGGAAACATTGAGTGTCTTCAGAAAACTGAAGTGATCCAAGTGCCATCCAACCGGTGATTTACATTCTAGCTGGTGGGAAAGCAGTTCGAAGAGATTAGTCGCCAAAAGAAGAAGTAATTTGACGTTGGGTGACTATCTCACGAAATAGCGAGTGTGTCTCTCCCATAATGGAGGAGAATGTGGAAAGGATAATTGTCTGATAAGTAAGAAGCAATGGGTGTTTGGCAGGACATCTAATCCCACCCTGCGGAAAACAACGCTCTACTTACAGCAGACATATTGCTTCACAACACGGGGACAATTCATGCAAAATGAACCCATAAACAGAGGAGAATATTCCAGCTTGCCTTGAATGAACAGGAAAGTTCACCTATTTACCTTTCAATTTTAGATTTACTATGGATGGAATCCAGAAGGTCTCCCAGCAGTTCAATTCAATTAAGATTTGTCAAATATTCCCTGACGGTCAATGAATTGATAAATTATCAAAGAAAGATCCTGTGCCACTTTGAGCACTTGAGTGTCATTCTGCTCTTTGGAGCTGTATATTTTTTTCATACAGGGATCCATTATCCAGAAAGCTCCAAATTATGGGAAGGCTGTCTCCCATAAACTCAATTTTATCCAAATAATCCACATTTATAAAAATAATTTCCTTTTTCTGTGTAATAATAAAACAGTAGCTTGTACTTGATCCCAACTAAGATATAATTAATCCTTATTGGAAGCAAAACAAGCCTATTGGGTTTATTTAATATTTACATAATTTTCTAGTAGACTTAATTTGAAGATCCAAATTATGGAAAGACCTGGAATACCCCAGGTCGCAAGCATTCTGTATCACATGTCCCATACTTGTATTGTGCTACTTACTGTATATACACAGCACTGTACAGCAGAATAATACATTTAAAAAACAAACAAGGTTCATTACAACAATAGATACAAATAAATAGAAAGCACAGTTACTTTCAAGATTAAGGGGCTTATTTAATAACATTCGAATTTCTGATTTTTCATGATTCAAATTTTTTCTCTAAAAGTAATTTTTTTTAAAAAAATTGCTTTAAATCTCTAACACTTTGAAATTTATGAAGTATAAAAATCAAGGAAAACTCTAATATAGGTATGGGATCAATTATCTGGAAACCTGTTATCCAGAAAGCTCCAGTTTATGGAATGGCCGTCTTTCTGATAGACTCCATTTCATCTAAATAATCTGAATTTTGTTTTTCTGTGTAATAATAAAACAGTAGCTTGTACTTGAACCCAACTAAGATATAAATAATCCTTATTGGAGGCAAAACCAGCCTATGGGCTTTATTTAATGTTAACATGATTTTGTAGTAGACTTAAGGTATGAAGATCCAAATTATGGAAAGATCCATTATCCAGAAAACCCCAGGTCCAGAGCATTCTGGATAACAGGTCTCATACCTTTATAAAACTTTGGCGAGTAAAAGCAGTCAAGGTCCTATCGAAGTCAATGGAAGATGCACTGATACCATTAGAACTTTTTTCGGGATTTTAGAGGTTTTCACTAGTAATTGTCCAAAACACACATTTTTAAAGGTTTTTGGATTTTTGTAGCGCATATGTTTTTGAAAGTTTTGATACGTGTTCTTTATGTTTGGATCTTTTAATAAATTACAAGACAATCAACATTTTAGAGAAATAGAATTGTAGTTTTAAAAACTCTTAAATAACTAAAATGAGAATGTTGATAATTGGGCCTCCAGAGACAAGAGGGTGGAGGTCCCTGCCCTGTAGAGCTTACAATCACCCATTTGAATCATCCATGTAAATCATATTCCTTATAATACATTGACATTTGCTTCTACAACAGAAAATGCTAATTAAAAGGAAGTGAGTTACTGGGTCGCTTCTCTGCCTTCTGGCTAAGGTCAAGTTCAGAATCTATTCTAATCAGTTGGAATTTGACTGGCTCTGGTGGAATAGATCTGCAATTAGATTTGAGGAGGCTATTTGTCCACTTCAGCTATAGTCCCAACCAGGGCCGCCATCAGGGGGGGACAGGGGGGACAAGCGTACCTGGCCCGGGCATGAAGGGGGGCCCGGCAGCGCTGCATTTTTTGAAGATCCGGGCCCCCCTTACGAGCGCCCGAGCCGTACGTCCTCCCTCTGCGTTGCCAAATGCGGAAGTGCCGAAAAGCCGAAGCCGATGCGCTGAAAAGACCCGAAGTCATGAAAAAAGCCGAAGTCCCGAAGAGCTGAAAAGACCCGAAGTCACGAAAACAGCCGAAGCCGAAGTCCCGAAGCGGCGCAAAGACCCGAAGTCACGAAAGGAGGCGAAGTTGAAGTACTGAAGCCATGAGTTCAATTCTACTGAACACCAGTTTGTGTATTTTTTTTTTTTTTAAATCCCCTGGCCACCAATGTATTATTTTTGGCCCTGACCATCAATAGCTTTTTATAACTTGTGTGGGGGGGGGTTACTTTTTTAGCACTGATGTCTCTGTGGTCTTTTAACTGCGATGTGGAGTGGGCGGCATATGGGGTGGAGCTTGGTTGTCAGTGTGGGCGGGGCCCAGGGGGCCCCAAAAATGTTGTTATACCGGGCCTGTGATTTCTAATGGCGGCCCTGGTCCCAACAATCTAAGGTTGATTGTGTGGCCTTCTGACTCTAATCAGATTCCTAATGAACTTAGAGAAGTTCTGGAGAAGCTGTGGTGGTTACCAGGGAAAGGAGTCAATGCCTAGAGCATCTGAAGACACTTTCTCTTGAAGGCCTTCTGGTTTTGGAACAAGGGGGGCCTCCCTAGTGTTGCAACAAAGGATAGTCTGAAGGCCCTCACTCCTGAAGAGCTCTTTGGAAGGGGGTTGGGGAGTAAAGGAGCGTTACCTTTTCAAGACCCAGTTGAAGTTTGTTTTTGCACTTTGGTGGCAGGAAAGTTTGCACCTGAGGCTTCCATAAAAAACTTTACTATATATATATATATATATATATATATATAGTTTTTAATGAAAGCCTCAGGTGCAAACTTTCCTGCCTCTCATCTATTGGTGGTCAGATTTATTATTAGTTTTGCATTTGTTTGTGCTAGAAGTAATATATCAAATATAGATGGTATTTTTTTGCTTCAACAGCAGCATAGTGTAGTAGTAGATACCATTACCAGTCGACCAGAGGCAACGTAAAACGTTTTTAAGATATTGGCAACATGGGAGCCTTTTTTTTCTATTGAAAAAGCAGTTGTATCACAGCGGATAGGAGTCCTCTAACAGTGTGAGGCAAGTGTGTAGCAGTATACTGAGCCAAAAATGCAGTGATTTGGTCTTCCCATTGACTCCAATGCAATTCAGCAAGTGGCCGTTTGTGGATTTTGACACAAAACAAAAAAAATGGCACAGTCAACAAGACTTGAAAGCAAGGAAAACAATGTAGTGGTAGCCTCAAAGCAAAAATAAGATGCCATGAAAACAACGCTCATGGGGGCAAGTTTACTTACCTCCGAAATTGCGCCAGCGACGGCTTCGCTGACATCACAACACTTCGCCAGGCGTAGATTCGCCGGGAGAACGTATGGAAATCCGGTTGCGTCCAGGGTTCCGAACGCTTGCAAAGTTAATAATAATACGATGAGCCCAGTGTATAGTTTATGTTAGGAAATGTAGGGGGGGAAGGAGGGAACCCAAAAAAAAATTTACAATCTTTTTCAGCCTATCACCCTGTAAAAAGTAAAAGACCCAGCGTTTTCAACTTTTTTTGGGGAACTCTTATGTACTCTATTGCACTTCGCCTGGTCTGAGGTGGCGAAAACAAGTCTGGCGCAAGAGGTAACGTTCAGTAAAATCCGCATCTTAGTGAATTTGCGTAGTTACGTCCATTCGCCAGAGCAAAAATTCACCTGGTGTTAGAGTGCGAAGTAGCACTAGAGTCTATCTCCTTTGCAAGCGAATTTATGCCAGCGCTCATTAGTAAATCAGGGAAGTTCTGAAATGATGTCACGCTGGCGAATTTTGGCCAGCGTCAGTCACTTTGCCCTTTAGTAGACTCTAATGTATTGCGTTACAAAAAATGTCACACAACCAAAAATATTTGTTGCGCGACAAAATATAAAGTGATAAAGTTTCGTGAATTTTTTCGCTGTTTCATCAGTTTTGTAAATTTTTCAGTGAAGCGAAACAGGACAGATTCGCTCATCACTACTCAATACACTGGGGGAATGAGCCCATCATTGTGCTCATTATACTTTTTGGGTTTTCTTTTAATCATAAAAAAATTCTATGATTATTGTTATTTCTTGAGTTAAACCGGACAAAGCTACTCCAGGTTTGGTCCTTGCGAGGCAGATTCCAAGTGCGCAGATAACCCCCCCTGTATCACGGGATCATGCTTACGAAACAGTCACAGCAAAGGGGGAAGGGAAGGGGTTATATAATATATATATTAGTCTATCCTGAAGGCCCTGGGTGCTTCCTTACGAAGTGTTTCAAATCCTTTTTATCAGGTAAACGCCAATTTCCGTGTATTCGCCACCGGTGAATAAATGCGCAAAACTGCCGGAAAAATATTGTCCAAAAATTGTCTGGTGTCCAAAAATTTTGGACGTGCGTCGGAAAAGTCACTCGCGTCAACACCGTCGCACATCAACATTATTCTGATGCCCATTAAGTTTAATGCCGGCTTCAAAATTGGCATGGCTGTCAAAAATGGCGTTTCGGGAATTTTTCCTTGTTTCGCGGGAAATTCGCAAAACAGGACAAATTCGCCCATCACTAGCAGACAGACAAGTTCTAATCTACAGAATGGTTCTGTTGGACCAAGGGGGCCAAATATAAACATTTTCCACTGCTTCCAATGCAACAGGCTTTTAGTCTTGGGGGCACATTTACTTAGCTCGAGTGAAGGATCAGAAGGAAAAATACTTTGAATTTCGAAGTTTTTTTGGGCTACTTCGACCATCGAATTGGTTACTTCGACCTTTGACTACGAATTCGAATCGAACGATTCGAACTAAAAATCGTTCGACCGTTCGATAGTCGAAGTACTGTCTCTTTAAAAAAAACTTCGACCACCTACTTCGCCACCTAAAACCTACCGAGGTACAATGTTAGCCTATGGGGAAGGTCTCCATAGGCTTTCCGAGCCATTTGGGATCGAAGGAAAATCGTTTGATCTATGAATTAAAATCCTTTGAATCGTTCAATCGAACATATTGCGGTAAATTCTTCGAATTCGATATTCGAAGTCGAAGGATTTAACTTTGATGGTCGAATATCGAGGGTTAATTAACCCTCGATATTCGACCCATAGTAAATGTGCCCCTCAGTAAACTGCACATTATTTGCACTGTTTGTACATTTGATGTATTAGCCATAGTGATTATTGTTTGGGATGCAGTGCCACATACTTTTGGATTGAATTGCAGAGTACGTTAATAAAGTCCAGTTTGAAATTTCAGCGTTCTGGTTGCTAGTGTCCAAATTACCCTAGCAACCACACATTCATTTGAATAAGAGACTGCAATGTGAATAGGAGAGGGTCTGAATAGAAAGATGAGCAATAACAATAAATGTGTTGGAAAGAGTCAGAAGAAGAAGGTAAATCATTTAAAAAAAGAAATAATGAAGACCAATTGAAAAGTTGGTAAGAATTAGCTATTTTATGACATACTTAAAGTTAACTTGAAGGTGAACGACTCCTTTAAAGCAGAACACAAATCTTTCTGTTGCACATTTGCTAGACGGCCTCACTTACATTACACACTGAGTCACCAGAATCACAGCTGGTACATACACAACAACAACAACAATATACAGGTAGGGGATCTGTTATCCAATGCTTCCATTTTTATGGGAGACAGCCTTTCCGTAATTCGGAACTTTCTGGATAATGGGTTTCCAGATAACAGATCTCATACCTGTACAACAACAGTCTCCGAATTCTGTGGCCGAGAGTTTGAATCTTTCTGCAGCCGTGGTTTTACTTTACATAAACTCTGTGTATTCATGAAGAAGTTTATAGAAGATATTCTATGTACCTAATCTTATTCCCTGTGTTATTGTACCAGGCTATTCCCAATATTTATCAGGGTTAGAGACCTGCGTTTGAGCCTGTGGTTTCAGTGGCGGCTATAATTACAGTTAATGTTCTTTTTTAGAATTCTCTGATAAGTGAGTAATAGCCCATGTGAATAGCCTGCGGGTCACAGGGCTAGTTTGTGTCATATAAAATACATTAGGCTAACACAAGCCATCAACATGACAAGGGCTCCTTGATTTACACCAAACATGATGTTACAGAGCTGCCCAAAGCGCCATTTACAATAAATGACAGTTGTCAACTGGTGGAGAGCAGAAGACTGCATCACAAAGTTAGGGGTTCAGTGTGGGACGGGGTATGAATGAAGCATTGGGAAGAAGTTGCCCTTTGCTCGAAACAAACTACAACACCTCTCCATTCAAAGCCATTTTACTGTTTTTGATCATATTTATTGATAACAAAGATTTAAATACATATTTTTTATGGAATACATTAGTTCAGTATAACCATTTTGTATTCAAGCCAGGGCCGGAACTAGGAGTAAGCAGGAGGTGACTAGCGAGCAGTTTTGCCAGGTTGGCGGTTTTCCAGCCAAATTGGGCTACTAATTTAAAGCCCAGGTGGGTTTTGAAAGTACAAAGTAGCCAAAGTACGGATTTGGGTTACTTTTTGCGCCTTTGACTAGTTTGTACTTTGGAAACCAGCCAAAGTTTTTTCTTGCCCTAATGTGCCAAGCCTGCGTCTCCCAGTGCATGCTGGGTAATGTAGTTTTTGTTTAACAATTTGCCAACTGCCAAGCTTAATGCAAGACTACAATATCCAGCATGCAATGGGACTGACTTGTAGAAGTCGGGAGTTACCAGATTTTGGGCTCTGTACCCCATCACTCGCATTTTCCGGTGACTTTCCTCAATTTCAGACAATTTTGGGGCAAAAATCTGCTGGCCACCAAAATGTCTAGAGGTTGAGCAGTTTTACCAATATTTATTGAAATTGTATATGTATTAGTGTCTTATGGGGCCCCTGTACCTTCTGGGCCCCCCTCTGTAGTTACGCCCCTAATGATAGTCAAATATTTACCATTTTTCTTCATGGAAAAATTAGCAAAACAGTGAAAATTTGAAAAAGGCGGTATTTCTCATATATTTATTTATTTTTTAGACTTTTTTTCACTGCACATATTGTGCTACTTTTGAAGTGCCTCTTGGCTAGTTTTGGGCTGGTATTGAAAATTACACCTGGCAACCCTACTAGCGAGGAAAGCAGAGGGCAACAGGCACTTACCTACCCCTAGTGCCGACCTGTGTCCCTCGCTGTGCCGTGGTGTTGTGCTCCCCTGTAGTCAAAGTGCATGTGCCTGTTTGCACATTTGCATGCTCGTTTCCACACTCTTTTTCCCGCAAGCCGGCAGCATTGGATTGGCCTGCCGGGGCACCGGATGAAAACCCGGTGAGCCCTGATCCTGATGGGCCCACTCGAATAGAAAGGCTATGAAGCACCGTGTTAGAGCGCAGGGCTCCAGAATGCAGAGATCAGTCAGCAGCAGTGTAAATCATGGTGCTGGAGGTGGGTGTCTTCTAGTGTGCCGGAGGGGCCCTTTTCTTGGGTTTTCCGGTGGGTGCCACCTCTCCCAGTCTGACACTGCCGGCCAGCCTGGCCCAGCAATGATTCAAGCTTAATCTGAAAAGGAAATAGGGATGAAATACACTACTTGGCCAAAAGTATGGGGACCCTTGTCATTCCGCATAACCCCCCAACTGTCCCGTTTTTCGCAGGACAGTACTGATATTGACAGTTCAACCCACAGTCCCGGATTGTTACTGAAATGTCCCGACTTTCTCTTTGATCACCTGCACTGAACAGCCAGAAAAAGTTTCTAAAACGTAATTGGCTTTTGGCAGAGAGCCCAGAATATGTGGCAGGTGCACTTAGATACTTTTATAACAATTTAAGCTAAGCAAAGAAACGATTGTAACAATTGAAGATAAATAAATAAAGAACTATTGTAACAATTAAAGATAAGCGGGTCTCTTGGGGGAAACTGTGACTTGCAGTTTAAAGGGCAATTCACCTTCATTAGCAAAACTATAATAACTGAAACACAGAAATATGTTCAAACTTTCACTTAACCTGCCAAATTTTGTAAAAAGAACATGTTAATTAGGGGGACAAATCTTTTTGTCTCTCTTTCTATTTCCAAAATGTTGGGAGGCATGCAATCCGACATCTCATTCTCAAACCAAGGGGACTAATATGAAGTTGCTCTGTGCTGTTTTGTATATAAATATGTGAACTCACAAGAATATCTAGTGTTCATTTACCCTATATGTGACTATCAGCGCCGGACTGGGGGGGTGTAAGTCCACCAGTGTTGCCATGTTAGGGGGCTGCAGCAAATGCCCCTCTTTCTGCCCCCCCCCCAGGTGGTGTGCAATATTTTGGCTGTGATCAGATCAGTATAGCAGCTCTGCCAACTGTGAGGAGCGGGTCTGGGGCAACTGGGTTTTTGGCCCAGTCCAACCCTGGTGGCTATTATGAAGGCAGATTTGTAGGAAGGCCAAAAAGACCTAGAAAAGAATTGAGGTGCTTTATGCCACCCAGCCACATCCAGATCCCTGGAGACTGAATTCTTTCAGTGTTCCACTCCCAGTGCTGGACAAGTTGTGTGCAAAACTGCGGTGAAAATTCGCCATAGAAAATTCGCTGCACCTAATCAAAATTATTCGGACGCCCCTTAAATTTAATGCATTTGGACAAAATTGTCACTCATGTAACAAATGTCTCTCTCATCAAAATGATTTTGATGCCCACTGACTTCAATGCGTTTCAAAAATCTTTTGCCATTTCGCAAATTTTTTCGTTTTTTCCTGAATGTTTTCGGCGACGCAAAACGGGAGCAGATCCGCCCAATATAACCTAGGGGCACCCACTGTAGAAAGTCAGACCTGTATAAGTCTCTAGCTTAGACTTAAACCGCATTTTATCCCATAACTGAGTAGGGTCTCCTTACTACTAGGCAGGTTAAAATAGAGTTAAAAGTTTGAACTTGATAGATGTGTGTCTTTTTCACCCTTAAGTTAACTTTTATTGTTATAGGATGGCAAATTCTAAGCAACTTTTCAATTGGTCTTCACTCTTTCTTTATTTATAATTTTTTTTAATTATTTGCGTTCTCCTTCTGACTC